>CAUYQV010087757.1:0-23102 GCA_963574575.1 Galagoides demidoff | reverse complement strand
GATACTTGCTTTTCCATTCTTGTGATAATTTATTAAGAAGAATGTGTTTCAACTCCATCCAGGTTAATAGGAAAGATATAGGGTCTCCATGGCTGAATAGGATTCCATGGCATAAAAAATACGGACTGCTTCATGAATCTGGGGGCACAGTGTCGGGGTATATACACCTTACCTTCTGGGGGCGGGACACAACTGCAACAGGGACTGTACCTAACAAATGCAAACATTGTAGCCTAATCATTTGTACCTACACATTAATCTGAAATTTAAAAAAAGAAAAATAAGTCCAGACTTAGTAAGAGAATTATTTGGAAAGATTATAGGAAGATAAGCAAAGGGACTCTGGTGATTGGGGCAGTGGTTTGGAAGGTGGCCTGAGGGGACAGTCGATCAGAGAGTGTTTTACCCTGAGGCTGGTCTCAGGAGGGGCTGTCTGCTGGCTCCAGCTGAGGGGGCTCCAAGTTCAAGGACCTGGGGGAGGGAGAGAAGCGTACCCAAAGTGTGGTTAACAAGGCTTTTGATCTGACTGAAGAGTGAGATAAGCATTTCCGTGAGACAGTGAATAGGAACTTCTCGGGTCTGTGTCTGACTGTGTCCCCCTGTGAGGGACATGAGTCAGTCTTTGTCACATGAGGAAGAATATTCTTTGTGATACACAGAGGGTGGGGGATTTCTTAACTTTCTCTCTTTTCTAGGATCAGCTGAAGTTCAGTATTGTCACCAGCAAGAAAATGGAAGGACAAAGACAGACCCCCACTCTCTTCCCTTTAAGGCCGTTTCCTGAAAGTCATACTTCTTACCTTCCATTGGTCCAGCCTCATAGTCCGGCCACCCTGCCCGTGAGGCTGGGAAGTGCAGTCTTTAGTTAGACCGTCTATTAGCACAGCTAAAAATCAAGAGTTTATTACTAAGAAAGAAGGGAAATGGAGATTGGGCAATAGCATCTTCCCCACTTGCCTTTGTTATGTGTTATAAATGTCAAGTGTTAAATATGTAACAGATACTAAGACGCCTGATACTAAGACGCCTGTGATACAAGTGTTAGCAGCTTGCAAAGAGATTTGCTGTCCATTTGCAGAAGGGCATTCATTGCAGCAGAACTGGAATTTCTCTGGGTTGGTTTGCCACTGATATTGATAGCCCTTGACTTTTTTTTTTTTTTTTTTTGCTGTTGTTTATAATTGACACATAATAATTCTACATGTTTGTGGGGTATAGTGTGGTGTTTCAATACATGTGTGTGTTGTATAATGATCAGACCAAGGTAGTTATGTCAAACTGTTATTTCTTTGTAGTGATAACTTTCTAGATCTTCTTTTCTAGTTTTATTTTTTTTTTTTTTTTTTTTTTTAGATTTAGTCTCATTCGGTTGCCTAGGCTACAATATGGTGGCATCATATCTCACAGCAACCTCAAACTCTTGGTGATCCTCTTGCCTAGGCCTCCCCAGTAGCTGGGACTCCAGACACCCAACACAAGGCCTGGCTAGTTTTTCTGTCTTTAGTAGAGATGGGGTTTTGCACCTGCTCAGGCTGGTCTGGAGCTCCCGAGCTCAAGCAATCCACCTGCCTCAGAGAGCTAGGATTACAGATATAAGCTGCTATGCCTGGCCTTTTCTAGCTATCTTGAGGTATACAGTGTATTGTTATTAGTTTACAGTTATCTTACTGTGTGTTAGAGCCCAGAACTTATTCTTCCTACCTAACTATAACTTTGTACGTGTGGGCTGACCTCTCCCATCTCACACCCCTCCCGTCCCACCATTTTATTCTTTTTCTACGAGATCAGTTTTCCTGGACTACACGTGTAAGTGAGATCGGATGGCATTTGTATTTCTGTGCCTCTTATTTCACTTACCATAATGTCCTCCAGCTTCATTCATTTTGCTGTAAAAACAGGACTTCATTACTTTTTATAGCTGAATAGTGTTCCATTGTTTAAATATAACCACATTTTCTTTATTCATTCATCCATTAAAGAATGTATGGGTTGACGCCATCCCTTGGTTATTGTGAATAATGCTGTAATAAACATGGAGTCTAGGTATTTTCCTTTTTTTTTTTTTGGTGATAAGATTCTCTGTCACCCTGGGTAGCATATTGTGGCATCATAACTCACAGCAACCTCAAACTCTTGGGCTTAAGCGATTCTCTTGCCTCAGCCTCCCAAGTAGCTAGGACTACAGGTACCCACCACAACACCTGGCTATTTTTAGAGATGAGGTCTTGCTCTGCTTTGGGCTGGTCTCCCACCTGTGAGCTCAGGCAATCCACCCACCTCCACCTCCCAGACCGCTCAGATTACACGTGTGAGCCAACTGTGCCTGGCCTAATGGGGTCTCACTCTTGCTCAGGCTGGTCTCAAACTCCTGAGTTCAAGTAATCCACCTACCTCTCCCTCCCAGAGTATAGGATTGCAGGTGTGAGCCAATGGGTCCAGCCAGATATTTTTTCAGCAAACTGGTTTCGATACTTCTGGGAAGATACCTAAGTAATGGGAATTGCTGGGTCATGTGGTGGTTATTTTTGTAGGGTTTTTTTTTTTTTTTTTGAGAAATCTCTATAGAGGAATCTATACTGTTTTCTATGATGGCTGCATTAATCTACATTCCCATCAATGATATAGAAGTAGTATACCTTCTCCAAATCCTTGCCACCATTTTTTTTTTGTCTTTTTGATAAGAGACATTCTAAGCGGGGTGAGGGGCTATTTCATGGTGGTTTTGATAGCATTTCCTTGGCGATTGGTGTTGGACATTTTCTCACATACCTGCTAGCCATTTATGTGTCTTCTTTTAAGAAATGCCTGCATTTTAGTCAGATTGGGGAGTGGTTTATTTTTATTATTTTATTTCATTTTTGCTATTAAGTGCTTATATATTCTGGATATTAACCTGTTCCTGGGTGCATAGTTTGCAAATACTTTTTCCCATTCTGTAGTTCTGCTGATTGTTTCCATTGCTGTGCAGAAGTTTTTGTGTTTAGTTTAATCCCATTTGTCTATTGTGCTTTTGAGAACTTATATAAAAAATCCTTACCTAGACAAGGTCATGAAGTGTTTCTCCTGTGTTTTCCTTTGGTAGAAATTTTATAATTTCCAGGTTCTTTTTTTACTTAGTTTTAATATTTTATTTTTTTACTTTTTTTTGAGACCGAGTCCCACTTCGTCACCCTTGGTAGAATGCCATGGTGTCATAGTTCACAGCAACCTCAAACTCCTGGGCTTAAGTAATCTTCTTTGCCTCAGTTTCCCGAGTAGCTGGGACTATAGGTGCCCAGCTAGTTTTCTATTTTTAGTAGAGATGGTGTCTCACTCTTGCTCAGGCTGGTCTCAAACTCCTGAGCTCAGCCTTGACCTCCCAGAGTGCTAGGATTCCACGGTAGCCCGGCTATAATTTCCAACTCTTACATTTAAGTCTCTAATTCATTTTTAGTTGATTTTTGTAAAGGGTGAACAGTACCCTTTATTGAAAAAACAGTCTTTTCTCCAATGTATATTTTTAGAAGCTTTTCTTTGCCTTGACTTATTTTTTGACAAGGAATTGTTTATTTCCTATTTTTTTTTTTTTTTTGAAGTTTTTGGCCGGGGCTGGGTTTGAACCTGCCACCCCTGGTAGTATATAGGGCTTGTGCCCTACTCCTTGAGCCACAGGCACAGCCCCTATTTCCTACTTTTATTTGGTGAAATTCTGATAAAGTGAATTAGTATGATGTTATTATGTTGAAAAAAATCATCCTCGTGTACTCTTTAGGATTTTTGTTTTTGATTTTTTTCCTTCTACCAAATCTTAGGTCCAGGTAACAAGGGTTCCCCCTCTTCATTGTGGGCGCTGAGATTTCACAGCCTCTGATTACCCTCCACCCCCATCATTTGGCTGGCCCTTTACCTCACATACCTGGGTTTTTTTTTTTCATATCATTTTTTCACCTTCAGAGATGATGTTATTACTATTTTTTTTTTTTTAGAAGAGGGACTTCATTGCTCCCCTAGGATACTAAGCTCCAGGAGAACAGTTTTGTTTACAGCTGTGTTTCCTTTACTTTGAACTGGTACAAAGTCGGCGTTCAACATACATTTGTTGAATGAATGAAAGAATTTTGAGTAAATGAAACAAAATTTTCTTTCTGATTTTATACATCAAATAGCTTTTTTTCCCCTCCCTACCAGCTAGCAGTACCACAGTGGTTTTTTGCTAGGCAGTGGAACAAAAGTGGTAAAATAAAACTTCCTTGGAGTGAGATCTCCGTGGCCAAGTTTGTATTTTCTTTCTTATGAGCGAGTGCTTGTGTTAGGTGAAATGAATCAGAAGTTTATCTCTTGGCATAAAATAGAGAAAAACAGAGAGGACAGAGCAGGGCTTATTTAGAGACATACCTAGCCATGGATTGGCTATTACACATTAGCTTCTCAGGTGTACTTTGGTCTTTTTCATGGTGAATTAATGTTCTCTATAAAAAGGAGTTATGTGTGCTTAGAGCTTTTCTATCAGATGCCTTTGGCGAGGCTCCCTATGTGCCACTGGGGTCCAGAGACCCTTGTGTGTCATGATTCCTACGCTTTGTCAAACACTTTGTGTTTGAAGCTCACAGGCTGAGCTGGGCCAGGTTGTAGCACTTCGCCTCTGGCCTCCCCAAAAACCAGTGGGGTGTTTGGCTTAAAATGACTGTTGATCTAGGATTGTCTTTAGTCTTTCTAAACGTCAATAGCCATTAAGCTTTAGTTTGGTTTGCTTTGGTTTAGTTTTGACCCAGAGCAGAGCAATAAGAAAGACAGAAGTCACTGGAAAAATTCAGCCAACCTTTTCTTTTTTCATTTTCTTTTCTTTCTTTTTTTTTTTTTTGAGACAGAGTCTCACTACATCACCCTCGGTAGAGTGCTGTGATGTCACAGATCACAGCAACCTCAAATTATCGAGGTTCAAGCGATTTTCTTCCCACAGCCTCACAAGTAGCTGGGACAACAGGCGCCCGCCACAACGCCCGGCTATCTTCTTTCCTTTTCTTTTTCTTTGTTTCTTTTTTTTTTTTTTTTTGAGCTTTTTAAAACACGATGCAAAGAGAAATTAAACCTGTTTCATGGTGCTTTACACCAGGGCTTCAATGAAGAGCAAAAACAAAACCAAAAACTGGAACAGATGAATTCAGTTTTTATATAGTTTCCTTTGTAAACTAATTTCTGGGTTTTTGTCTTGTTTTCTCTTTAGATTATAGATGAAATCTTGAAGATTAATGAAGACGTCAGAGTACATGGCCTTGCTCTTCAGATCTCAGAAAACTCATTTAGCAACAAAGTCCTCAATGCCTTGAAACCTGAAAAAGATGTTGATGGGTAAAAAAACATTTTGAAAAAAAATTGACCTATGGCTACATGGCTTTTGCTACTGTGATTTTTTTTTTCCCTCATAAATTCCTTTTATTTGTTTCAACTACATTAGTAATTAGGAGATGAAAAAATCATTTAAAATATTTCAGGAGTTTGAGGGTTTTTAAAATTCTGCATACAAAAGGCATGAATTTTGGGAAATATACTAACCCTTTTATCATGGGCAGGTGCCATTTTGGAAATAACCTTGCACCATCATATTCATTTAATAAGTTCTGGTCTAATCTACAAAGTCTTTGGCCAGCTCTCCTCCTGTAATAATAATTTTTCCTTGGCAATTCTATCAGACTAGAGAAAAAAAATTTAGAACTCTTTTCACCAGCAGTACCATTTTTCACCCTACTCCCAGGCCAGCTGAAGAAATCATGTCTGACAAGTGCTTTTATTAATGACACAGGTTTTACTGGAAGTTTGAGGGAAAAATCATGACTATTGGGGAAATCTGATTCATGTTTCATGGACAGAGAATACTACCCACCCACAAGGGGTCAGCCTGTTTCCTGAGGTTTAAAAACCTCATTTTCCTACACAGGAATTGGGAATTATTTTATACCATGTCTTCTGAAAAGAACACAGTATGTTTCGGTTATAAGCAAATAATAAAGGTAGACTCTTGATCTGGGCTTAATTGAGAGGCTGCCCCCTCCATGTGTCATCTTCCATTCTTGGTTTTTTATTGTGGCTCAGGGTGGACCCACACTTTGTATTTTTGTCATGAAAATATCCAGGGCTGGCTCAGTGGCCGTAGCACAGTGGTTATGGCACAGGCTACCTGCACAGAGCCTGATGGTTCAAACACAGCCCAGGTCAGCTAAATGACAATGACAACAACAACAACAAAGTAGCCAAGCATTGTGGTGGGCGCCTATAGTCCCAGCTACTTGGGAGGCTGAGACAAGAGAATTACTTAAGCCTAAGAGTTTGAGGTTGCTGTGAGCTGTGACACTATGGCACTCTACCAAGAGCAACATAGTGAGATTCTGTCTCAAAAAGAAAAGAAAAGAAAATTTCCAGGGCTGTGTTAGACTAACTCTAAGGCAGGGGTCCTCAAACTTTTTAAACAGGGGGCCAGTTCACTGTCCCTCAGACCATTGGAGGTCCAGACTATGGACCCTGAGACGAGTTGGCTGCTAAGCAGGACAGGTAGCAGTGGCAAAAACACCCAGCAGGCCAGATAAATGTCCTAGGTGGGCTTCATGTGGCCCATGGGCCATAGTTTGAGGACGCCTGCTCTAAGGGATGAAAAGGCCCTAATCAATGAGAAAAGCTGGATGGAGAATGTGAAGGTATCAGGGCGTAATTTCAAGTCTTTCATAAAAAGGGATAAATATGAAAACTTTTCTAAATGTCTCCATTATGTCACTAATCTGAATTGAAAACCATCATTTTAGGCGAAATCATTATGGAATGTTTTCTCCTAGATTTGAACAAGGAAAGCACAAAAGCCATCAAAAGTGTGTGGTTGCCCATTTATTTCCTTCCTGATTTAGGGAGATAAATAATGAGGTCATGGGGTTCATACCTGTGAGCCCCAGGGCCTACTGGGTCACTCCAGATTTGAAATGCTGGTTCTAGTGGCCTATAGGACGATGGTGTTACTCTATTCCAAGGGCGCCATTCCATTGCAGTCCCCTGAAACGGGGTCTCTGGAGTTGGGAAGGGAAGCCCTGCACAGGCCTGTGCTATATCCTGGTATATGGGCAGAATCAGAAAACCCCAGCTGGGGACCAGAGTGAAGTTTCCTGAGAGGCTCAACGGCTTTGTTCCTTGCCCTCTCTGTAATTCATAGTTAGCCTATTCTGTCTATTAAACGTTGCCTTGGAGGTCACGTGGGACTGGTGCGCGTGAGCTCTGACTGCGCTTTGATTCACCTGTTCCCTTATTTTCTGCTCCAGAGTAACAGATAGAAACCTGGGGAAGCTGGTTCGCGGAGATGCTCATGAATGTTTTGTTTCACCTGTTGCCAGAGCTGTAATTGAACTACTTGAAAAATCAGGTAGCGTGCTTCTTCAGAAATGCCATTTTCTGCTAGAGTGTGATGGCTCATGCCTGCAGTCCTAGTCCTTTGGGAAGCTGAGGCAGGAGGATGGCTTCAGCCTGGGAGTTTGAGACTGTAGGGACCTATGATGGCTAAATTTTTCTCTTCCCCAATTTGAATAGAAAAGAGGCAAATGCCCCTCTCCCATCCCAATTATACAATAATCAAACAAAACTTCCAAAAATGTACAGCCAAGTTTTAGTAAAAGATTAAGGAAGGAGATAAGTTTTTCATTAACAATTGAGACCCAGGCTCTGAGGTGATCCATAGACACAGCATTTTCCCGTCATCTGGATTATCGGGATGAAGATTCTGAGCCACTTCACCAGAAAGTTCTCTGAGAAAGAAGAGTAAATTATAGTGAGCGAATTATAGTAATGCATTGTAGAAAGAAAGTCAGTGGTAAAACTAAAAAAAAAAAAAAAAAGAAAGAAAGTCACTGGTAAGAATTGGAACCAAAAAGGGTTAGAATAGAGAATTTTGCTGAATCACAGCATTCCTCTCCTCACTTCCAGTCACGGTAGGCTGTTCCTGAGAAGGCCAAGGTTTAAAAGGGCATTTTCCCTTGGGCCGAATTAGGATGGCAGGAAGAATCTGAAGTTTTGATTTTAATATTGATTTTTCATTTGGTTGGTAGGTGTCAACTTAGATGGAAAGAAGATCTTGGTCGTAGAGGCCCACGGGTCTTTGGAAGCTGCACTACAATACCTGTTTCAGAGAAAAGGGTCCCTGACAATGAGCTGTCAGTGGAAAACGCCTCAGCTTCAAAGCAAGGTAAATTTCATGTTGGAAACACAGAACCTTGAATGCTTGTGTTAGACGAGAAGAAAGGCTGGACGTGTATAAGCTAAAGATTTAATTTAAAAACTTAGAGAAAGAAAACTGAATAGGTCTGTATCTGTTAGAAACATTGACTCCATCTACTCACCAAACAAGCCAACTAAAAAGGCAACAGGTGCGTTTACAAATGAATTCTACCAAAGAACGGATGGCTCTAATCTCATCTTTCCTGCAGCAAGTGGACAAAGCAAGAGCATGTCCTGACTGCATTTATGAGCATCAAAACGGACAAGATGCGAAAGGAAAATCAAGGTCAAGTTCACCTATGAATGTAGATGAAATAATCACAAGCAAAATTTAGACAACCAAATACAGCACCACGCTGAGTTTACGTTAGGATTGCCAGGGTGACTTAACATCAGGAAATGTATTACTGAAATTTACCACATTATCAGCTTAAAAACCGTGTTCCTACCATAGTAGGTACAGAACATTCACTTAATAAAAGCTAGTATCAGATGGGCGTGGTGGCTCACACCTGTAATCCCAGCATGCAGGGAAGCCGAGGCGGGTGGATTCCTTAAACTCACAAATTCAAGACAAGCCTGAGCAGAAGCAAGACCTCATCTCTACTAAAATAGAAAAACCTGAAGCAAGAGGATCGCTTGAGCCCAAGAGCTGGAGGTTGCTGTAAGCCATGACACCATGGCACTCTACCCAGGAGGACAGCTTGAGACTCTGTCTCAAAAAAAAAAAGATAAAATCTATTATGTTTTTTTTTTAATTTCTTAAATGGAATTTAAAGGAATTCTTTTTTTTTTTTTTTTTTTTTAGGCAGAGTCTTACTTTGTCACCCACGGTCGAGTGCCATAGCATCATAGCTCACAGCAACCTCAAACTCTTGGGCCAAGTGATTCTCTTGTCTCAGCCTCCCGAGTAGCTGGGACTACAGGTGCCTGCCACTGCCTGGCTGTTTTTAGAGACGGGGTCTCACTCTTTCTCGGGCTGGTCTTGAACCCATGAGCTCAGGCAATCTACCTGCTTTGGCCTTCCAGAGTGCTAGGATTACAGATGTGGGCCACCATGCCCAGTCTAAAGGAATTTCTTAGTCTAATATATTGTGTATAAAAATATACAGCAAATATCTCATTCAATAGTAAAAATATTACAAACGTTTAAAATTAAAAAAGAATGCTTGTTATTATCTCCTAGTTAGTACTGGAATTCCTGGTTGATGCTATAATATAAAAAAAAGAAAAGGAACAAAATTTATAATACAAGTAGAACCTCCAGAGTTGACCACCACTACATACAGAGTTGACCACCTCCTTAAGTTGACCTAATTTTCATAGACTGGACATGTACCACATATTTGTATCAGTATTTTAGGCCTAGTTCCTTATGTTGATCACCTCCAAATGTTGACTAGTTTGTTACAGTCCCTTGGGTGGTCAACTTACAGAGCTTCTACTATAATTAGAAAGCAAGACAGCAAATTGTCATTATTCTAGGTGATATGATTATCTACAGAATAAGCCTAAAGGAATCTATTTTTTAAAATACGAGAATTAATGAGAGTTTGTCTGGGTTCTTGGATATAAGATCAATATTTAAAAATCAATTACATTTCTAAACACTAGAAATAGAAAATTGTGAAATTGAAATTTTTTTTTTTTTAATTGAGACAGAGTCTCACTCTGTTGCCCTCTGTAGAGAACTATGGCATCATAGCTCACAGCAACCTCAAACTCTTAGGCTTAAGTGATTCTCTTGCCTCATCCTCCCTAGTACCTGGCACTATAGGCACCTGCCACAATGCCCAGCTATTTTTTTTTGTTTGTTTATTTAGCAGGCCCGGGCTGGGTTTGAAACCAGCTAACTCCAGTGCATGTGGTAGGTGCCCTAACCACTAAGCTATGGGCACCCAGTCAAAATTGAAATTTTAAAAAGATACAATTTATTTAGCAAAGAAAATATAAAATACCTTGAAATAAAAATAACAAATTATATATGACCCCTTGAAAGTAATTATGTAATTTTTTTTGGTAGAGACAGAGTCTCACTTTATCGCCCTTGGTAGAGTGCTGTGGCAACACAACTCACAGCAACCTCCAACTCCTGGGCTTAGGCGATTCTCTTGCCTAAGCCTCCTGAGTAGCTGGAACTGCAGGTGCCCACCACAACACCCAGCTATTTTTTTTGTTGTTGCAGTTTGGTCAGGACCAGTTTTGAACCCAACCACCCTCGGTATATGGGCTGTTGCCCTACCCACTGAGCCATGGGTGCCGCCCAATAATTATGTAATTTTAATGAAAGTCATTATCAGAAGACCTAAATAAAAACAGGGATGCCATTTTCATGGATAGGAAGACTTGGTGTATTAAAGATATTAATTCTTTCCAAATAAACTCCTGACATGATTTATCTTCTGTAGAATCTGACAAACTAATTCTAAAACTTACATGATAACCCCAGCACTTTGGGAGACTGAGGCAGGAGGGTCACTGAGCCCGTGAGTTTGAAGTCAGCCTGAATGAAAAAAATAAAATAAAAAAATTAGCCAGGCATAGTGGTCTGTGCCTGTAGTCCAAGCTACCTGGGAGGATAAGGCAGGAGGATTGCTTGAGCTTGGAAGTTTGAGGTTATAGTGATCTGTGAATAGGCCACTTACTTATATCCAAGTGAAAGAGTTAGGCCCTGTCTTTAAGAAAAAGTAAAATAAAATGAAATTTATATGGACGCATAAAAGATAATTTTGTGAAAAACTAGACGGGAGACACACCGAACAACCACTTAAGAAGAATTATACATTTAAAGTAACGAGAATAGTATGTTAGACAAATAGACTATTGGAACAGAAGAAGCCTAAAATTTTATATACATGTGTGTAGACTTCGTATGGAAACTTGATAGCAGGTATTTCAGATGACTGGGGAAAGTTTGAATATTAACAAATGATGTTGGGCCATGTGTGGCAGATCCCTCCTGTAATGCCAGCACTCTGGGAGGTCAAGGCAGGTGGATTGCCTGAGCCCAGGAGTTTGAGACCATCCTGAGCCAGAGCGAGACCTCGTCTCTAAAAATAGCTGGGCATTGTGGTGGGCGCCTGTAGTCCCAGCTACTTGGGAGGCTGAGGCAAGAAAATTGCTTATGCCAAAGAGGTTGCTGTGAGCTGTGATGCCAGGCACTCTACCGAGGGCGACAAAGTAAGACTTTGTCTCAAAAGAAAAAAAAATGAAACAAGTACTTTGGTAAGTAGAGTTGGAGATACTCTTTGATCCAAGAATTTCATTGTAGATATAGACACACGGACAAATTTTTGCAAATATCTACAAGCTGAGTTTAAGAATGGTCAGAGCAGCATGTTTAGAATGCAAAAAGTATTATGATCAGTGACCTAAATGCCCATGAGGGTGAATGAATACGTCATATCATTGTATGTAAAATAAATATTGGTGTATATTCATAAAAACAGAATGACATACCCACAGTGAAAATTAAAAAACTAAAATTATAGACAACAAAGAAAAGTTATAAGAACAGCATTCAGTGAAAAAAAAACCAAATTGCTGAAGGATATATTTCATATAACCCAATTTGTATGTCTGAAAGCAATCCACATATGTATATATTTTATAGTTATGTACATGTGAATTAAAATTATAAAGAAATACATGAGAACTGTGACCCAAACCAGAAAAGCATTTATGTGGGCAACGATGTGGGTGTGGATGGATGGGAAGGAGACCCAGGAACCTTCATGCTATTTTTCTTAAATTAGGCAGTGGGCATCCAGGTGTGTTTTATTATTCTCTCACTTATGTCTGGAAGAGTTAATGAAGTTTCCCATTTTAAAAACTGACAGCGCTGCTCACAGATTTCAAGCAAAGTGACATTAAAGTGAGTGCATTAAGTGCGATAAATTACCACAGAATGAGTTCTAAAAATACACATTCCTTGTGTTATATGAGATGGGAAACGAGGAGCAAGTTGTAGGCCTGCCAGGGAAGGCAGGTGTCTCAACAGAGTTGGAATAGTTCTGTGGCAGGTGGGTTTACTTTATGTGATGCTTAACTAGTGTTAAGACAGCCTAGGAGTAGGGAACTTGCAATTAAACTGGAATCTGTGTGCACTTTTACTGGTTACCACATGGTGGCAGCCCATCCAAGAAAATTCAGGGACTATCTTTTGCACTTGAGAGCCCAGAATTTGTGATTTGGAAGCTCAGAGAAGAGGAAAATAAACTTTGCCCCGCACTGAACAGCTGTGATGAAAGGAGAAAATACCTTCATTGGCAACTGAATGTTTTCACAGCTGCCACAGATAGATACTATTGCTGGTTTTATCTGTGTTTTTGAAAAACAAAGACCTTTTTCAAAGCACTTTTTATTATGGAAATAAATCACCTTGACTCTTGTACTTCTGGGATAAAACTCATCCTAACTTTGAGGATGATTAAGTGGCTTGACTTTCTAGAGAATCTATAGGGTGTCCCTAAGGTTGCTATACATATGGAAAAATGGGAAATTTTAGCTCAATGTACCTTTATTTACAAAATTTTACAAAAAGGTGGCCAACATGTAGAAAATGTTTTGTAAAATTTTGTAATGAGGCTGGGCTCAGTGGCTCACACCTATAATCCTAGCGCTCTGGGAGGCCAAGGCAGGTGGATTACTTAAGCTCAGGAGTCTGAGACAGCCTGAGCAAAAAGCAAGACCCAGTACTAAAAAATAGAAAAACTGAGGCAAGAGGAATCGCTTGAGCCTGGGTTGGATGTTGCTGTGAGCTATAACATCATGGCACTCTACCCAGAGTGACAACTTGAGACTCTGTTTCCAAAAAAAAAAAAATGTCTTTGTATAATGAATATTTTGTAAATAAAGGTACATTCAGGTACAATTTTCCATCTCCCCTCTTGTATGGTGACTTTTGGTATACCAAAAGTAGAAATTGGGTAACATTTTTGATTTCTTATATACACAGAGGTTCTCTCTAGTAGTTTACATTGCATAGACACATATTAGAGGCACCATCGTGAATGTTAGAGGCTGTTAACTTTTACTCTGACTATTGCATCTTTGTAGCCAAAAACTTGGGAAGAAGTAATTGCTTGTCTCCCCTCCACCTGACCAACTTCCATAGCACATGCCTCCACTGCAAATGACACCCCCTGTCTTACCCGTGTTCATAGCGCAACTAGCCCTGCACCAGCCACAAAACTCCCCCCATCTGCAGAATGCCTCTGTGTGGTTTGAATTGTCACCATCCCTGTGTTTCACTTTTACAAGAAGAAACTGGGGGTTTCTTGCAGTTTATCTCCTTAGTAGGAATACTAGCCTTCCTTGGAAGCTGGGTAGTAAGAGGATTGTACCACTCAAAGGGCCTGCAGGCCACGATGGTACAAATAGCCCTTCAGCACGGATTATCCTCCTCCTGGGGGATCCAACCTGGACAGGCTCTGTCCACCCTTGCCGCACCCTTGGGAAAGTTTCACCGTGGAAAACACTGGCAGGAAGAATCTAATAACTGATGGGGCTATTTTTTGTCCAGTTTAATCGATGATGAGTAAAGGTGCATTTAAAGATTCTAGTCCATTTAGCTTCTTATTACGGACAGCAATAAAAGAGTTGGGGAAAGAAGAGGATAAACCAAGGATTATGGCTGTTAAGTAGAAGGACATTATCTCAGAGAAGCATTTCTGACATGCTTATTTGCACCGGACATGGAATAAGATTCCCTGTGGGAGGGACACTGGTGGGGAGTTCCACAGCCAGGGGTGAGAGGTTTGGGGATCACTGTGTAACTGCAACGCTACATTCTGTTCCACCATTTCCCAAAATACAGGGAGCCTTCGGGGGTGTATGACCTTCATGTAACGAGGCAGCTTTTGAAGGTTGTGCCCTCGTTAAAGCAGAAGAGCTTTGGGGACAGACAGGTCTGGGTTTGAGCCTTAGCTGTCACTTAACTGCTCTGAGCCTATTTCTTCATATGTACAATGGGAATCATAATACCCCTGACCTTATAGGGCTGTTGGGAAAATGAAATTAAATAATAATGAGGGGCTCAGCACCCGTAGCACAGTGGTTACGGTGTGGGCCACATACACTGAGGCTGGCGGGTTCGAACCCAGCCTGGGCCAGCTAAACAATAATGACAACTGCAACAAAAATAGCCAGGCGTTGTGGTGGGTGCCTGTAGTCCCAGCTACTTGGGAGGCTGAGGCAAGAGAATCACTTAAGCCCAAGAGTTCGAGGTTGCTGTGAGCTATGATGCTATAGCACTCTACTAAGGGTGACATAGTGAGACTGTCTCAAAATAAAAATAAATAAATGAAAGTAAATAAATAAACAATAATGAGGGTCAATCACATGGGCCAATCAAATCATAAGTAGTTAAACTAATAAAATAGTGTGACCGAGGGTCCCTGCCGGAGGTCTGGTGCACATGCCCCATTGTCTGGATGGGAGAGAGGGAAAAGGGCTACTTCTTAGTCTGTGAGGTCTCCTGATGGTGTATTGGCTGAGGGAGCTAAACCAAGAGCAGCAAACTGCTAAGGGACAGTGTCCGGGAGAGAGGAGGGACTGTCCACGCTCCAGCTTTGGCCAGTCCAGGCTCACCTTCCCATCCTCCCCTGCGGTATTGGCAGCTTACTAAGTAATGTGACAGAGAGAGCTGTGGCCCTCTTCTTTCCCGTGGTTTGTTACCTGGAAACCACTCTTACTTCACAGCCTGTCTGCTGTACGTTCCTGATTCACCATTTATCACTTTTAGGTCCCATAATTTTAGGAAGGGTTACATTGAGTTCATTAAATAGAAACGGAGACTTTCTCTGTCCATCTTCCTACATGTAGGGAACATCCGTGGACACTGATTACATACAAAATCACCATGGGGCCTGAGCATGAAGAATGAAATTGGCCTTCTTTTTTTCCTTGAGACAGAGTCTCACTTTGTCACCCTTGGGAGAGTGCCGTGAGGTCATAGCTCACAGCAACCTCCAACTCTTGGGCTCAAGCGATTCTCATGCCTCAGCCTCCTAAGTAGCTTGGACTACAGGTGCCCACCACAACACCCACTATTTTTAAAGAAGACGGTCTCGCTGTTGCTCAGGCTGGTCTCGAACCTGTGAGCTCAGGGCAATCCACCCTCCTCAGCCTTTCAGAGTGCTAGGAAATTTGCCTTCTTAGAGCTCCACCTAAAAAACCCCAGGACAGATTTCTGTGCTTGGTGGCTTTATAGCTTATGCCTGTTGTGATGTATCACTTGAAGTTGAGAATAAGGTCCTGCTTTGTTTTCGACCGTCACTTGCAGGCTTTGAGTTGCCTTGTGGATTTCTGTGGGTGTCCTAGAGCGAGGGACGGGAGGATGTCTGGGCGATTATCCTAATTAGCCCTGTGCTGTGGAGTGTCTGATGTCCCTGAGCATCTGATGTTTCGGAGCAGGGCTGAGGAGTCCTCTCCCTCCTCCACCTTCTCTGCCCCATGCTGGCCCCACACTCAGGTCCCCGGCCCCTGCAGTGGAGTGACACTATTGGTCCCACCACTGGGAAGGAGCCTGGGTTTGGAGATAGCTCCTCCTCACCCCGGTGACATCACGTGGGCCCAAACCCAGCCGAGAGGAGAGAAGGTCTTGCCCGGGGTGGTTGCAAGGTGGGCTTGTGCCCCACCCCACTGAAGGGAGCGGTTGGCAGCCACCCCGGCCTTGCTCCCTAGAGAGTCTCTGAAACTGTGGGGAGACACAGCTGGACCGTGAGGCCGACATGGCCTGCAGCTGGGGCGAGTCAGGTACAGCCCAGCTGCGTGCAGAAGAAATAACCCAGAGAAAAAGAACCGTTTTATTTTGTTTTTCTCAGAGGACCTCGTTTCTCCTCCTCCTGAGCACACAGCCCCTCAAAACTGGTATTAATAGAAGAAGGAAAAATACAGGTCTTCACGTTTGAAGGATCAAAGCCTCTAGCTTTTTGGAGCAAAGCTAAACGATCACAAAGCCCTTTCCGGTTTAAATCTAGCTCATGGCGTGGCTTGTAAAAGGCTTTTAAAGGGGAATTGGAAAATTCTAAAGGTATTTGTATTATATGTGTGAAAGGATGGCTTTTTGAAAAAAGAATATCTCTTCTCCACAGGGGTAGGGGAAGCGATCCCTATCTTTTAAACTGGACCAAATGAGTGAGTTATCTGACTACAGTTCCTTTTAATAGCACAGGCTACACTGAAAATAGTAACCTGTGGTAGTGACCATATTGACAGGCAATGTCGGTTGACTAAATGCAGCCCTGAACCCCTGTCCTGAACGCGTGTTGTCTTACTGATTTGGCACACTCTTCCCAGCAGGCAGAGCTGTCCTTCCCTCCATATCACAGATGAGGAGGATAGCTCAGGGAAGACACTTTCCAAAGGCCGTACCAAAGGTGGAGGAGGGAGCTCGGTGCCCGTAGCACAGTGGTTACAGCGCCAGCCACATACACCAAGGCTGGCAGGTTCAAACCCTGCCTAGGCCAGCTGGACAACAATGACAACTTCAACAACAAAAATTAGCCGGGCATTGTGGCAGATGCCTGTAGTCCCAGCTACTTGGGAAACTGAGGCAAGAGAATCGCTTAAGCCCAAGAGTTTGCTGTGAGCTGTGATGCCACAGCACTCTACTGAGGGTGACATAGTGAGACTCTATCTCAAAAAGAATAAAAAAAAAGTGGAGATGGGAAACCAGCCTGTGTTTTTAACACTGTCTATGTCAGCTCCTATTCCAGATAGTCACATAACTTCTCATCTCTAATCTTTAAAGCCAAAAGCACCTGCTACCTCGAATGTAGAACATCCAAGAGACTAAGCCCCAAGACACTGGAGTTGGCCTTGAGACGGTGCTGTTGCATGCTAACGGGTTATAATCCCGAAAGACATACTTGGAAGAGAAACAAGCTGAAGTAGATGGAAGGCTGTCCCCTCGCAGAGGCCTGGGGCTTGTCACCAGCCAGGCTCCCCTTCAGAAGGGGTGGCATGCACTCTTTGATGAGGGCAGGCGGGCACCCTGGTCGGTACACGCAGGCCAGCCTCAGCTGTGTGAGTTCTTCCCCTCCCCTGCCTGCTCCTAGTGGGGTGCAGAAAGTAGACCAGACACTCCTGGGCACCACAACTTAGGCTAAGAAAGTAGCCAAGGGTGTCAGTCACGTGGAATGAAGTGAGTTCTTTGACAAAACTGTGGGTGTCAGCTCCCGCTTTTCACTCTTGCTTCTCTCTGGTCATTGCATTGCTTATTAACTCCAGAGATGGAGGGGAATAGAAATTTCTTAAAAAGCAAAAAAGTCAGGCAATTTTAGTAGAAGACTTGAGAAAGGGATCTGTGAGACAATGTGTTATAACTAACAGGCAGGCATCAAGAAGGTCCCGGTAAAAAGGGGGTGATGGGAGACTGATTCGTTTTAGATGGTTCAGAACTTAAGCTGAGAAACTGACATTTAGAGGAACGATATTTTCTTATATCAAATATGTGAGTAAAACTGTAGTGAAAATACCACCTGTCTCCACCTTTCCCTACAACCTCCCCCTTTCCAAATGCTCTTCCTGTGTCTTCTAGGCAAAATATTCTAATTTCAGCCACAGTGGCTCATGTTCCAAGCATCTAAAGGCTGCTTGAACACGAAATGTAATTCCTCATGAATGGAACATCCTAAATTTCATTAGGTTGTCCAGATGGTAAAGCCAGTTTAACAAATAATGCCACAAACTTGTATTAATGTAGTTTATGATTTTTCTAGGGAAAGGTCACCTAGGACTTAACACTCTCTCTACACTGCGGGGTTGGGTTCAGCCTTTGCAGTCCCTGTTAATTGGTGGTCACTGCAGCCAGCCACCAAAAAAGTCCTCCTAGTCATCAGGGGCCCAATGGGGACATGAGATTTATATTGCACAAAAGAGTACAGTCACCAATCCCAGAAGTAGGGTGACACGCCTATGTCCTGCAGAGACTGGGCTCATAGTGTCCCCCATATGGCACTTGTATACAATCTCCCATTTTCTTCTATTCTTTTTCTTTTTTCTCACTACCCAGAGTGCCCTGGGTAGAGTGCCATGGTGTCATAGTTCACAGCAACTACAAACTCTTGGGGTTCAAGCCAGTCTCCTGCCTCTGCCTCCCCAGTAGCCGGGACTATAGATGCCCATCACATGCCCAGCTAGTTTATTCTATTTTGAGTAGACACGGGGTCCTGCATTTGCTCAGGCTGGTCTCAAACTCCTGAGCTCAAGCAATCCACTGGCCTCCCATATTTTTTTCTGCACTATCAGCAGAGCCTGCCTCTCTTTACACGCCTTCTTCTCTAGCCTGGCACTTTCTAAGGACTTGGAATCAGAATCTTTTCGTGGGAAGGCCTTAAACATGATCTGTAAAAACAAAGCACCTTACGTTTGTGTAGAGACTTCCATTTTCAAGGCTTTTTTGCACATGTTATCTCCTTCCTGCTACAACCCTGGAAATTAGGTATCAGACCATTGCTGATGAAGGAGCAGAGTCTGGACTTGAAGCCCGGTCATGGTCGTGGGACTCCACCACAGTGCTCTTCCCTTCCAGTCTCAGTTCCTCACTTTGTAAGAGGAGATGACCCGAAGGCTGAAGAGTTCCTCAAAGGAGGTGGAATGCAGAACTCTGGGTGTGCGGTGGGAGATTCAGAATGGGAGAGCACGAATGGCTGGAAATGCAAAGCTACATTCCCCACAGCAGCGTCCATTTGAATGGGCAGGAGCACACAGTGTAGGGGTCGCAGCACAGACGTAAATCCCCAGGGCTGTCAGGATTCCGGTGAAGCCGGCTTGCCCGGTGTCGCCCTGGGAGCTGAAACGTGAGCGTTTCCTCGTTTCTGTGTTCCACGCTGCCCCGTCTCAGCCATGGGAGGGAAGCTCCCCCCTCGCCACCCACCCACTCTCTCTCTCTGCCCTACTTTTTAATTCTTTTCCTCAGGTGTGTAAGAAAGGGAGTTAACTCTGAGGAAGCATCTCCATTACTAGGCTTGAGGTTGCATTTTCCTTTGGTTATCTGTCGTAACTTTAGCATCAAGCTCACTTCTAGAAGGATTATCAGTCTTCTCTGGCATTTGGACACAACCGAGTATCTTTGCTATTCCTATACTCTGAGCAGTAAGTGGAATGATGAAGGAAGATCATTTAGTTATCCTTTGGGGGGAGTATGGTAGATAAATGCTGGACTCAGTTCCCAGTTTTCCATTTGTCTTGTAGTCAATCTGATTTATGAAATAACTGTAAGAAATCTCTTATTTTAAAAATCCAGTAGTCTGTTCTGCTGATCACAGATGAGAGTGGAAAAAAGAAATTCCTGAAAGGAATAGAATTCTCCCAGGATGAGATCACTGGTGGGTGTGAAGTGGGGAAAATACCTTGAGCTACAACCGTCATCCTCTTATCCTGCCAAGGTGTTGCCGCCTCTGCGTGAACGTGGCCTTGACTGTCTTATCATGGTCACAGCATGACTTTAATGTTCTGATTTGAGAGTCTGCCTCATATTTCAGGGAAAAGTGAACCGTCATTTATAGGCAGAAAGCAATAACTTCATGGAAGAGGCTTAGTTAATTTCAACCCAAAAGTTAGACATTCTAAGTTAAAGACGTTTTCAAATAAACAGGAATTTTGGTCACAAACAATTTGGCCTGAATGAAATTTCCATGTGCAACTCACTCTAGTCAAATGGCAGGAAGATACCAAGCGTGGGTGCTGATGGCTATAGTGAAGTCAGCAATGAATAGAATTGCCAAAAATGTATTTTTTACTTTTATCTTGCTTGACTTCTGGCCTATTTTATTTTATTTTGTTTTATTTATTTATTTTTGGAGACAGTCTGACCCTGTTTTCCTAAGTGAAGAGGGCTGTGGCATCACAGTTCACAGCAACCTCCAGCTCTTGGGCTTAGGTGATTCTCTTGCCTCAGTCTCCACAGTAGCTGGGACTACAGGTGCCCGCCACAAAGCTGGGCTAGTTTTTCTGTTTTTAGTAGAGTTGGGATCTTGCTCTTGCTCAGGCTGGTCTGGAACTCCTGAGCTCAGGCGATCCACCCGCCTGGGCCTCCCAGAGTGCTAAGGATTACTGGCATGAGCCACCGTGCCGGGCCCTTCTGGTGTCATATAAATCTGCTGATCACACCCTTTCCCCTCAGTCTAGGTGAAAACAGCTCTTCCTGCTCTTCTCACCTCCTGGTGCCGCGGCCTCCGTCATCTGTTCCTCATCTTGGGCTCCCCAAGATGGGTGTCCACTGCCTTCCTCACTCTTCTGCCTGATTATCCCTTGGGAAATGGAAGGCAAGCTTCTGGTGGAAGCCCCTTGCCCACATCCTGAGCCACATCCCCACATTCCAGCCCATTCTCAGTTCCGGACCTGTGCGTCCAGCCTCCTGCCCGACTCCTCCTTGGGAGGAGCTTCGTGCTTCAGTGTCATGCTCAGTGTCATGCTCAGTGTCATGCTCCAGGGTCATGCTCAGCGTCATGCTCCAGGGTCATGCTCAGTGTCAGGGTCGTGCTTAGTGTCATTCTTCAGGGTCATGCTCAGTGTCATGCTTCTCCTCCCAGCCTTTTAGCCCATTTTCAATCCAGCTTCCAGAGGATTCTTCCTAAAAGGCAGCGACTGCCAGATGGCAGCAGGTGCACCATACCCCAATCTGACAGCCGCTTTTGTCTGTTATCAAGAAAAGGTTTACTTCAGCTGGGTGCAGGGGCTCATGCCTATAATTCCAGCCCTTTGAGGCAGGAGGATCTCTTGCGGCCAAGAGGTTGGGACTGGTCTGGACAGCATAGCAAGATGCCTGCCCCCCTACAAAAATAAGAAGAAAAAATGTAGCCAAGTATAGTGGCATGTCCTGGGGAGGGGGCTGAGGCAAGAGATAACTTATCCTAGGAGATGAGGTTCCAGTAGGCTATGATTACGCTGCTACACTCTAGCTGAGTGATAGAGAGAGACCCTATCTCTAAAAATAAAGAAAAGAAAAGGTGTGTAAATTCGGAAATTTTGCCATCTCATAAAAGCAAAAACAACATCTAACTCCTTAAGACTTTGCCATGAGATAGTCAGGGAGACTTGATGCTACATAAGATTTTCACGGACACTTCCTGTCTCACTGTAAGCACGGGGAAGGATCTGCTCTGGAGCACGGTGTGACATATAAAGCCACTTAACCGCTCACGTAAACCGTGTTGCGTCCCAGTTCACTGGAAGTGCAGGTCAAGTGGGGGGGCCTCCCGGGGGTGGTAGAGCCCCTCACTTGCTTGGGGACCTCTCTCAGTTCTGTGGGTGTGACTGACTAGCACAGAGGGACTGATCACGAACGCCAGTGCCTCCCCAGCTATTCGATACTAGCAAAGCTTCCTTTCTACTCGTGTGAGGAAAATAAGTAGGAATGGAATGTGTAGTGTTTTCTCTTTCTCAGCGGCCTGCCCTGTGCCCCTCCACCTTAAAGGTCTCAGCTGCAGATCTCTTGGGCGGGGGCTGGATTTTGATTTTAGATCCTCAGCTACCGCAGGGTCTGCCCTAATAGCACTGGACAGGTGTCGTGTGAATGAGCATATTCACTAAAGAACCCTGGATCTCTCTTCATCTCTTTAGTTATTGTGGGTTTTTTTTATTTGCTTGGGTTTTTTTGTTGTTGTTTTAAGATAGACTCTCACTATGTTGGCCTCAGTAGAGTGCTGTAGCATCACAGCTCACAACAACCTCCAACTCTTGGGTTTAAGCGATTCTCTTACCTCAGCCTCCCAAGTAGCTGGGACTACAGGCACTGCCACAAAGCCTGGCTTTTTTTTTTTTTTTTTTTTTGGTTGTAGTTGTCATTGTTTGGCAGGCCCAGACTGGGTTCGAACCTGCCAACTCCAGTGTATGTGCCTGGCACTCTAGCTGCTGAGCTACAGGTGCCAAGCCCATGTGCTTGTTTTTGTCATTTATTTTATTGAGGCAAAGTCTCCCAGGCTGGAATGCAGTGGCATTGTCATAGCTCACTGTAGCCTCAAACTCCTAGGCTCAAGCCATCTTCCTGCCTCAGCCTCATGAGTAGCTGGGACTATAGGTGCACACCACTACACCTGGCTGATTTTTCTATTTTTTTTGTAGGGAAGGGGGTCACACTATGTTGGCCTCCCAAAGTGGGAGACTGGGACTACACTAGGGTGAGCCACCTCACCCAGCCTAGTTATTATAATTATGGATGCACATGTTTGCTGGAGAAAGCATCGTTGTTAATTTTTTAAAAAATAACATCGTGTTAAATCTGGTTTTCTGAACTGTGTTGGTAACATTTGGAGCAAATACAAACAGGTTTCACAGGTCTCCGGTGATACCAATCACAATTCTTGAAAAAATGTCTTTCGGCTGGGGGCAAAGGGGCTCACACCTATAATCCTAGCACTCTGGGAGGCTGAGGCAGGTGGATTGTTGAGTTCACAGGTTCAAGGCCAGCCTGAGCAAGAGCCACACCTCATTTGCAGAAATAGCCAGGCATTGTGGCAGGCGCCTATAGTCCCAGCTATTCAGGAGGCTAAGACAAGAGAATTGCTTGAGCCCGAGAGTTTAAGGTTGCTGTGAGCTGTGATGCCATGGCAGTCTACCACGGATGACAAGGGAGACTCTGTCTCTAAATAAATAAATAAATAAATAAATATCTTTCAGTCTCTCTATTTTTATGTATTTCTGCCTTGAAAGTATATACAGATCTCGGCTCGGCGCCTGTGGCTCAATCGGCTAAGGCGCCAGCCATGTACACCTAAGGTGGTGGGTTCGAATCCCCAGCCCGGGCCCGCCAAACAACATTGATGGCTGCAACCAAAAAATGGCCGGGCGTTGTGGCGGGCGCCTGTGGTCCCAGCTACTTGGGAGGCGGAGGCAGGAGACTCGCTTGAGCCCAGGAGTTGGAGGTTGCT
>CAUYQV010087755.1:0-15203 GCA_963574575.1 Galagoides demidoff | reverse complement strand
TGGCTCCGCCCCCCCTTTTCCTCCATTCTTGTGATACTTTGCTCAGAAGAACATTCTCTAGCTCCATCCATGTGAACATGAAGGACGTAAAGTCTCCATCCTTCTTAATGGCTGCATAGTATTCCATGGTGTACATATACCTCAGTTTGTTGATCCATTCATGAATCGATAGGCACTTGGGCTTCTTCCATGACCTGGCAATTATGAATTGGGCTGCAATGAACATTCTGATACAAATGTCTTTGTTGTAATATGATTTTTGGTCATCTGGGAATATACCTAATAAAGGAATTGCAGGGTCAAATGGGAGGTCTATTTTTAGTTCTCTAAGTGTTCTCCAGATGTCTTTCCAAAAGGAACATATTAGTTTACATTCCCATGCTTTGTTATTTTCTTTGTTTTTGTCCAGCGTGAGGTTCGTTGAACTTCTTATACAAATGGGTTTATGGTTTTCATCAAATTTGGAAAAAATTGACTATTTAGATAGTATTAATAATATATCAATACATGTTAATATGTAAATATTTAAAGTATAAAATGTTTTATATTTACATAAGTATTATGTATAACATATTTACATAAATATATATTATGAAATATATTCATATATTTTTATAGAAATGTATATAATTATGTATAAATTTGCATATTATCTATTAATATATTCACATGTATTTTATTTCCCCCTCCTTTCCTTCTGTAGCTCAATTACATGTAAATTAGATTTTTTTTTTTTTTAAAATATGGAACGCTTCACGAATTTGCGTGTCATCCTTGCGCAGGGGCCATGCTAATCTTCTCTGTATCGTTCCAATTTTAGTATATGTGCTGCCGAAGCAAGCACTAAATTAGATTTCTTAATGTGGTCCTACAGGTCACTGAGGTGCTGTTTCTTGTTTCTTTATTTCCAGTCTTCTCCCTGTGCCATCTTTTCGATAATTTCTATTATTAAGTATTTAAGTTTGCTCTTATTTTCTTCTGTAATCTTTAATCTTCTGTTACTCCATTCTATTATAACATTCATTTCAAATACTATAATTTTTATCTCTAAGTTCATGTTGGTTCTTTTGTATACGTTTCAATTCTCTTCTCATTATGTCTGTTTCCTTCTAAATCTTCGGTCATCTTTGTACACTTCTCTTTTCATTGTATGATATCTGGCAGAATTTTAATTATCTTGGTAAATACTGTATTTATTCATTGTGAGTGTTATGACCATAGAGATCAAATCCTGTTCACAAAGATACTGTTGACATTTGGTAGAATGTCTGGCACAGATTAAACTCAGTAAATATCCACTGAAAGAATTAATGAAATAATGACTTTAATGAGATCTTATTTTATATTCCTAAAATTCTAACCCTACTCATATAGAAACTAATTGTGGCATAAAGTTGCCAAAAGGTCTGAGGAATAGGGACAAGTATGGATAAATTATCACAAAGACAGTGAAAAATATTTTCTTAACCATTGGTGCAGAAATTGGTACTCTTGGGGCACAGGTTAACAGGGCTACACTGGAGAGACAAATTTTGTCATTTCAGGAAGATCCTGGGATCTAGAGTAGTGGGAGAGGGGAGAGAGAAAAGACAACCGCACTGCTGTGGCTTGGAGCTTGAAATACAAACTAGCCATGGGACTTATTAAGAACAAAGATGCTGGCTTGGCGCCTATGGCTCAAGTGGCTAAGGCACCAGCCACGTACACTGAAGGTAGCAGGTTGTAATCCAGCCCAGGCCCACCAAACAACAATGATGGCTGCAACCAAAAAAAAAAAAAATAGCTGGGCATTATGACAGGCGCCTGTGGTCCCAGCTACTTGGGAGGCTGAGGCAGGAGACTCGCTTGAGCTCAGGAGTTGGAGGTTGCTGTGAGCTGTGATGCTATGGCACTCTACCCAGGGGGACAGGTTGAGGCTCTGTCTCAAAAAAAAAAAAAAAAGAACAAAGACACCTGATACAGATGTTTAAATTTCAGTTTGCTTTAATATAAATCCCATCTGTTATTCACACAGAAAAGACTTGTAGAAGTGAAATGTGTATGGGTGGGGAAGAGTATGAATGAGAATATTAATCAGTTGAAGGAAATGAGTCCCATGTCTAGAATTTGCAATGAAGATCACAGGTAGCATACGGGGACCAGCAAAACCATCTTTATATTGTGCTAGTTCAGTAGAACTGGGAGATGGTGATAATAAGAATGTAATAAGTGTTTTCTGACCCTCTTGGAGTTTGTAGAAATATTGGGGAGGTCATAAGACTTTCCACTGATATGAAAATAGGACTCCATACCCATTTTACCTAGATTTTTAAATCAAGTGACATTTGATTCAAAAATAATTATTGAAAACATTATATACCAGGTTAAATGCTTTATAAATATATTATTTACTCCTCTTTAAGCACCTAGGAGGAAAATGCTGTGAAAGCCCAGTGTTAGTGATGGAAAGCTAGCACTTAGGCCAAGAGACCATCACTTATTCAAGTCACAGAACTTGATGAAAGGACACTAGTGGGAAATTTTTTGGCAGGTAGATCAAAAGCAGGTGGGTCAAAGCAATCGAGAAAAGAGGGTTAAATACAAAACTCCAATTACTTTCTGAGGAGCAAGGTCCACTGAGGGGGACAATTTGACAAGCCAATTTTTCTGCTTTTTAAGTACATTCACAGAGGAGTCCCAAGGTTGCTATTATGTGATTTGTACCTTTCTCGCCCTAAGTCGACCATGCTAGCAAGGCTCATGCGTAGTGGGTGAGAGCACAGCTGCCAGAGTCAGAGAGCCCAAGATTTCATTCTTGGCTCTGTCACTTATGGGTCAGTAACTTTGTTCCATTAATTTAACGTCTGAGCCTCATCTGAGTTTTCTTATCTGCAAAAGAGGGGACATGAACACCAATGTTGTCTGTTCTTACAAAGAGTAAGATAATTAGTATAAAGAGTTTAACACAGTGCCTAGTACATAGCAACCACCCCTTAGCAACTTTCGGTTGTTGTTACAATCTCCCTACCACATTGCTACCCAACTGAGCGATAAAATAGATTGGGAAGAAAACAAAACTTACCGATGATCTACTACGGGTGAGTTATCCTTTCAGATAACTGTGTTCACGGTCTTATGTGGTATTACAGCAGTCCTGTGCTACATATGGGTCCTATAAGCCACCCTTTGCAGTGGAGAAAACTTGAGACTAAAGGAGGCAAAGGAACTTACCTAAAATGACTCAACTATGTGAGACTATCAGACTAATTTGCAGATGAGAAAAGACTGAGCGATAAACATTACTGGGTGTATATTTGTGCGAGAGGTTCTCTAACTCCAAAGCTTATTGTACCCTAATATTATGAGCTAGTTTCCCTAGGCCATGTGTCCTATCAAAGTGCAGCTAAGTCTGAGCACTTTGTGGGGACTAGTGGAGAGGCTGGCATGCAGGCTATTTGCATGAGATATTCTGCATGAAAGCTTTGTTTCTGAAGGAGGAGGGAATTCAAACATGACTGCTTGCAGATGAGCCAGAGGAGGATAATACATTGTCTGTTGGTGAGCCCATGCTGGATTGTGAGGAAAGAAGCCGGCTGGCTCTGAGAATGAAGCCCTCAGCTGACAAAGAACAACCCCAGGTTAAGGAGATGGTCTTACTTAGCATATTTACATGTGTGAAGAAGGGAGAGATTTAGACATAAAGATGGGTGAAGAGAATACAGGCTGTGGCTTCTCTTCTTCATTGGAAAATGCTCCTCATTCTTCTGGATTGTGAAAAAGGAACCTGAAGTGGAGAAGGGCAGAGACCTGGTGTGTCTGGAGGAAACCTGTTTTAGCAAGCGTGAGGGACCAAGTATAGTCAGAATGCCCGTGTGTGAAAGGGCAGCTTGCGTGGTGTGACGGATATTGTAGGTGATTCCCTGATGGTTTTTCTACCCTTTCCAAGTTTGATTTGGAGAATCATCTTCCAGGTTGGCCTGGAAATATCTTTATCCCTCTTGTCAATGGTTAGTTTAGGAGTAAACATGTGACTTAACGATATGCAAGATAAGTGGACTGAGGCTTTGGGAATTTTTCTTCTTCAGATTGCCTCATGAGGAGTTGGGTTTTCTTCCCCTCACGTATAAGTGAGAAAATGATAGCGTTAGCTTGTTCCTGACTTACAACCACCAGGGGACTCAGAATTAAGTGGGAGGTATGTCACGGCAGTAGAGAAATAAAAAGCATGCATGTCTTCGATGATGTGGTTGAAAAGCTAGAGAAAACAGTCTTGAATCTTGTTCTGCTTATGGACCTTTCTGTTAGCAAATTAGTAAATTTTTTTATTGACTAAGCTGATTTGAATTGGTGTCTTATTTAGTTTCAGCTGAAAAGCATCCTGATGTTAGTGAATAAAAGCTAGCAAAGATTTTCCAGTTTTATTTTTGCAATTTAGTTATCAACTGACTTGTGGTCAGCACATGGAGTTAGGAGTAGAAAAATTAACTGATATATTTCTACTAAATCAGTACAGTGGTTAAACTTGGGATGGATTAAAGAGCTATTCCTTTTAATAGTAGCATAGAGGGAAAATGATAATTTGGAATTAATACTAGATGTCAGTGAGGTGACAGTTGGTCAAATTAATGCCTTGGCGAATTTTGAGACTTGGTTTTTCAGTGAGAATGAAGGATGTTGTTGGAAGATGGGAAATGTTTGAACAGCTGCTATTTGGACAGGGGAAGGAATTAATGAAAGATCAGTGCTGAGAAGCACTAAGGACCCAGCTGAGTTTGGAGATCATAAATTTATAACAAAGCTAATCAGTACGTTTATGAAGTTTTCTCTAGCAGGGATGTCTAGGCAAGAAACAGCAGTATAAAGGACAGTGAGACTCCCAAGTTGAGGCTTGGCAAAGAAGGTACAGAGGAAGGGCCAGGGCTCTAATGAAAATAGAAACTATTATTTTTATTGGTAGCAATAATTGATATTCTTTGGAATTTGAACGTTCAACAAGCTTGATTTTTATATTATCACATTTGTTACAATGATTTGTAAAGCAGGCTATAACTCTGTAATCCTAGTTTATGAATGAGGAATTGGAGACTCATGACATCCATGCATTCATTTCTTCAAAGACTCATTTATTCATTTTTCAAACTTAAAACATGTGTTTGTTGTATGCCAGATTCTGCTCTAGGTACCCCAAATTCAGAAATAGGAAGCTTAAAAACCTGCTCTTGAAATGAACTCCTCTGGTGGAAACACCAAGTAACACAGCTGAAGCAGCAGCTGGATGCTGCGGAAGCAGAAACAAGGTCCCTTCTCCCCAGATACGGAGTTTGACAAGCTTTCCGTGGATGCATAGTGTGCGCATAGGGCTTGACGGAACAGTGGGAATTGGGGGAGTGGAGGAAGAGCTGAGGACAGGGGAGCAGCAGGCATAAAGGTCCATACCTTTATGGATACGATGCATTGTGGGAACTGTGACAGTTCTGTGATACTGGAGAGCCCAGTGCAAGAGGAGAAAGAAGAGGATGAAGATCGGGAATGTCTGTAGGAGCCAGACACCTGGACACATCTGAAAGGTGATCATATTTGGCAACAATATGAAAGATAAAATATAAATATTATACTCGAGATGGAGAAACAAGTTGGGAGATCGTTATTGTTTTGTAAGAAGTGATGAATGGGCTTAAGAGGAGAGGAGAACCTCGAGAGCCTCTTAAAAAGAACTGGGTGCATTTAGCAATTGACCACAGGTAGTAAAAGAGAAGGAAGAATTAGTGTGACTCCAGAGGTGAAGTACAGGGTGAATCACAAATCAGGCAATGGGAGGAATTTGGGGACTTATAATTAGTGGCAAGCTCTTTCCATGATACCGCACTTGGTACCTTGGAGGCACCATTATTGCATGGTTCTCCCCAAGAAGCTGCACTGATAAAATTCAGACATGAAGAGAAGAATCAACTCTTAATATGTTAAATTTCCTGTTAGTGTCAACCCATCTGATCATGCAGGACCTTCAACCCCACCGAGTCCTCTTGGGACTCCCGGGAATACCTCTTCAAACAACCTGTCATGTAGAGTCCCATGTGATCCTTTTTTGTGTTCTTGCTTCAGCATCATGTTCACATCTGCCACCCTCAAATAAGCTTAAAGAGATTTCAGTGCTGCCTGAGCTGGAACATAAGGCTGCCATTATCCGTGCACTGGGTGCATTTTCCTGGTGTTCTCAGAGCCTCTGGGAGGGGAGTCTCCATGAAGAGAGCTACACGCTCTTCTCTGTTGTACTCTGTTATCTGCCTTCTGAGAAACAGCCCAGCTGGTGCCAACAATTCATAGTTTTTCAGCCTCTGGTCTTAAACATCTCTCCCTCTATGTTTAAAACCAGTACTAAGGGCTGAATGGGGAGCAATTCAACTCCCTTTGCAGCTTCTCCACTGCAGGTTCCCAGGGAGGGGAGGCCTTCCACAATCTTTCATATTCCTGCTACCTTCTGTTAGCAGTCTCTAAGAATTATTCTTTGAAGATGCTCTTGCTGTTTTTTGACTCTTGGGCAGCCAGTAAGAAACTGTAGGCTTCTCTCTCCTTTTCTCCTTCATGAGAGGAACCTACTTACAACTCTCTTTGGAAGTGCTTTAAGCTTCCTCTTTATCCTTTTTAAATAAAACCTCCTTGTTACCCTGAAATGTGTGTAGGTTGCTTTGCTTTCTGTCCACACTGCTGTGCTGCTCCAGTTTTGTTCTCAGTTTCCACTTGTTTTTGTTTTCGATTACCTCTGTGCCTTGGTTGAACTCTCTCAGTCAAGTGATCGGGTCGACTGAGTTTGGAGAACCAGGACCCCTGACCCCCAACATCTTTTCTGGTGCTGTAAAACCTGAGAAGAAAACCCTCAACATTTTTTCTGGTGCAGAAGGCTCAAGAAAAAACACACCCCTAGTAGACCCCCACGTTCTCCATCAGATCCCAGGTAAGATGATGGAGCACCTGTGTCAGCTGGCTGCAGCCCTGAAGAGCTGGGATATTGTTCATCCCCTTCCTCAGGGGTGCTCACAAAGGTGTTAGGGTGAAAAGGTCAGTAGGTGCTCCCAGGAGGAGAAAGGAATTTCTCTAGGCCAAGTTTGAAATATGAAAGTGTGGCGTTTTTTAAATTGACTTCCCAGGAGGAGAACAGGGAGGTCACATGGCATCTCAGAAGGTGAGCAAGGAGGCTGCATGGATTCCCAGAAGGGAGCCATGGAGGATCCAACATGGCTTCCCAGAGAGGAAGGGGAGGTGGTAGCTGGAGGATTTGCATGGAATTCATAGAATGCTGTAGAGCTGGTCTGTCCACTTTTCCTCTGGCGATCGATTTCTTTGAGTCTTCATTGAAAATTGTAGGTTAATGGTTTCTCTATTTTCCTGTAAAGACCAATCATCCCCACGAAAAGTATGGTTAATAGGTCAGATGTGGCATTAATTGGAAGGAGAGAAGGGAACAAGAAGCCAATTGAAATGTGTCTTTTGCCACTTTAAGTCACCATCCTCTCCCTATGCCCTTTTCATGAGTATGGAATTCCAAAGCATGAGCCACTGTTTCTTTTCAGTGTCAGTCTGGAGGGGAGTGCCCTTTCTGGCTTTTTTTTTTTTTTTTTAACTATAAGTAGTATTTTTTGTCTAGAGACTACTCCACTTTCTGGGCTTTGGGAGCCTTTTTTTGCGTCTCATTTTTTGTAACAGACTTACTTTTATGTGATGGTTTTATCCCTCTCAACACTACAGGTGGCAAGAGAGCTGTCTTAAAGGACTTTATTAATGCTCCTAAGAGACAAGCTATGTCCCCAGGCCAGCCCCCACTTCTTTGCAAGTTTTCTTTGTGGACACCTGCATAGGTCCAAGTGGACTGGGAGGCAATTATAGCAGGAGATTTGCCTAGGGCCAGGGGAAGAGTCTGCTCCCATGGAGTGGTGTGGGGGGAGTGATAAGGAGAAAAGACAGGTCTGTTCCCAGGGTAGTACCCACAAGGTGCTGACTCTGGCAGCCTTCACAAGGGAATGGAATGGCCCCGTGCAACATTCCTTGTGAAAAAGTAATTGGTTTTGTGTAACCTCTCCAAGAGCTCCATGCAAAGCCTTGGAGGTGGTTTGGTTTACCAATTGGGAATACCTGTCTGGGGTTGTAAAGGCGCACTGCACCTGAAGAACCCCTGGGTGACAAGAGTGTTCTGTTTTTTTCTCTCCCATAGAGGATTTTGGGACAAAAAGCCTCAATACCCTCTAACTCACCCCTAGGATATCTCTCTCTCTCTCTCTTTTTTTTTTAGTAGAAATGTAAAAGTTTATTGTAAAATTTGTATATTATAAAAAATGATCTGTTCAACATAGTAAAAATCTAATACATAATATAAATGTATACATGAAATACATAATATAAATTAGGCTACTACCCATCAGATTTTTTTGTGTGTGTCTGTTATGAAAAATGTCCACTACTGTTTCATGACATGGTCGTAAATCAAAATCAAAATATCCAAGGGAAAAAAGACCCTGTGTTCTCTTAAAATAATCAAGTCCTCTTCCAATCTTAATTATCTATCCATTGTTGAACCTAATTTCTCGGTCATGTGTTGAGGGAGAATATTCTGCTTCCAACAGCACTTCATGATTCTTGAGTGACTCTTTTATTTCTTCCAGGCCCCTAATTTGCTGTTCTTTCCCACTGCCTTTATCCAGAGAGGTGAGAAGGTGAATGATTTTTACTTTAGATGATCTCTTAATAAGTATCTCACAAAATCAAGGAAAGTTATGCAGCTGATGAATTTGTCTAATATAAGGATCTTCTATCCAAATGTCTGTCTCATTAAGGTATTCTTGAAAAAGTGACTCATAACTGAAACCTGTTGCATTCTCTTCTATTTTAATTTGCTTGTGATATTTTCCATCTTCTTTTTCTTGAGCCCAGTATTTCTTTGTTTTCTGCTCTCTCCATGTAGCTGGAAATTTTATCTCTGAGATTAGACTCCTTAGTATAATCTTTGGTGCCTTTCATAACTTGTAGGAGCAGATCAATCCCTTCTTGGTAACACACCAGAGCCTGCAGATACTTGTACTCAGAATCTAGTTTCACCACCCGCTGTAGCATAGTGACTGTGTTAGCACTCTCGGGATCCTGTCCCAGGCCGGACTTCACCATAATTCCCACCCCTAGGATATCTCTTAAAGAGCTGGAAGATCCTTGGATTCAACAGCCTCTGAAAGTCTACACTAATTTTCTTTTGCAACACAGGTTAGCCTCAATACCAGTTATGAGATGGGGAAATCTGGCCTGTGGATAGGAGATTAAATTATAACACCATTTCACAGCAGCTAGACCTCTTTTGTAGAAATGAAGGGAAGTGGTCAGAGGTGCACTATGTACAAGTTTTTATGTACTTGGGGATAATCCTCAATGTCGTAAGTCCTGTGTAGAACAGTGTCAACTGGGAAGGAAGGGACTAGAGGGGACACAGGCTGGGAAAAACAAATCTTCCCCTTCCGGTGGTTTGCTGGAACCACCAGTGTGTTCTCCAGAAGGGAAAAACCCATTAGGTGGAGAGAAGGAGGAACCAAAAATGAAACTCCCTGTCAGCTTATGGCTTAGGGGAGACTATGGCCTTACTCTCTACTCTCCCTAAGGCCCCAGTTTCAGGTCTCTATCCTTGTCGTCGTCTTCTATATGAGATAGTAGCCTCCCCCAAACAGACAGCAGATTATAAAAGTACATGCTCCCTTCAGCATGGCAAACTTAAAAACTTGAAAGAGAAAGTGAGATTCTCAGTGATCCTAGGAAGTTTATAGAGAAGTTTCAGCATTTGAGTAACATTTTTTATTTGACTTGGAGGGGTCTAATGATTTTACTGTTGTACTGTAGATAAAAACCACGTATAACAGCTGCATGATACAAGGCAGACAGACAACATGCTGCTAATCAGAATTTGGCTGATGGGGCAAATGTGGTTCCTGCCCAAGACGCTGGGTGGAACTGGGCAAGTAGGAGAGGTTGGCAGAGCAGTGAGAGATTATTGCAGACCTGCGTTATAGAAGGAACATGGGAAATGCAAGTAAAGCCAATAAACTTTTCCAAGTTAGCTGAGCTGAGCCAATGTAAGGATGAAAATCCAGCTTCCTCCAGGGGAAGACAAGTGGAAGCAGTCCAAAAGCATACCAACTTAGACCCTGAATCAGCGGAAGGGAGGACTGTTCTTAATACTTATTTTATTAACCAGTCAGCCCCTAATATCTGCAGGAAACTCCAGCATAAGGCACTGGAACCCCAAAGTGATGAAGGCCAAAAGGTTAAATTGTCAGGAGCTGATATTGCAGCCACTCCCTGTGGTCCAGTATGAGACAAGCGACGGAGATGACGGTCCTCTGGGAGTGTGTGAAGTCTGACCCAACGTGTTTCTACTGCAGCAAACCAGGTCACGTGAGGAGATAGTGTCACCAGAAGGGGTCTGACATGGATGTCAGAAGAGATAAGGTATTACTCTACCCCACCTGCTTCCACTGTGATGCCCTGAACACCAGATCCCAAGAAAGCCATCAAGGAAATGATGATGAACAAATATCCATCCTCAGGTAGATGGAGCCCAGGCTCTTCAAACAAGAGGGCCATGGGTCACAGTGGTCCTCTCGGTAAGAGAGTCACAGTAGTGGGCATGAGAGCAGCTTTTCTGGTTTTAAAGCCTTTGGCAGTTAGTTACCTGTCCTCCTCCTCCTCTCTCTTTGTTGTTGACATTGATGGGCAACACATTCACAGGTATTTACTTCCTCCTCTGCTTTGTAGTTAGGACATGGGCATTTCACCCAATTACTGTGGACAATACTCCCCCAGGGTTTTCAAGACAGTCCTGGAATTTTGGGGAATGTGCTGACTAAACATCTCAGAGAGCTGAACCTGGCTCCTCCAATGCCCTTATTCAATACATAGATGACTTACTAACACCTAGCCGGTCATTTAAATCTTCTGTTGGGGACACTAGACAGGTGTTAAGTTTCCTTAAAGTGGAAGGATTTAAGATGTCAAAGGAAAAGGCTTAATTGTGCAAACCTGAAGTCACTTTCTTGGGCTTTCTCTTTCCCCTGGTAAGAGACTCTCAAATGAGAGGTTCAAGAAAATTTGTTCCCTTATTAGCTCCTCTACAAAAAACAGCTCAGGGAGCTCCTGGGAAGGACAGGGAACTGTCAAATATGTACTTGGTCCAATGAGCTGGCCAAGCCTCTGGGGTTTTAAGGGGATAGAGCTGCTAACATGGCGTAGGGGACAAAAAAAAACTTACCAAACCTTAGAACAGGCTCTTTTAAATGCACCTACCTTAAAGATGCCTAATTTAAAGAAACCTTCCTTTCTATATCCTTTCATTGAGCCTGCTGTTATGATCATCCTTTTCTTAATGTCTGGACTCTGCCTGTTCAGCCTCATTATTAGGTTTGTGTATTTCAGGCTCTAACCATTCCATGTTAAGATGACAGTGACACAGGGATTATAGCAAATACTGATAAAAATTTTTGGCCAAGTGGTCAGAAACTTCCAACCCCTGAAACCCTGTTGGATTGGGGAACTTGAGGAAGGTCCCTGATAGGTAGGCCAACACCCCCTTTCTGAGAGCAGGAAGTAGTTAAAAGCAGTCATCGTCCAATTTCCCTTCAAGATTTCAGGAACATGTCTCTTCAGGAGGGAATGAGAAGGCGCTCTAAGAAAGTGGCTCAAGGGGGGTGGGAGGAAAACCTGGCCTGCTGAGCCAGGAAGTCTGGAGAGGACACAGAATATGGATGTGAAGTAACCTAGGTAACCAATGGCCAATAGAAAGAGACTATCAATGACCAATAGGAAAGGGCAAGACTGCCTGGAGGCACCCAGAAGCCAATGAAAGACTTGCAGACAGTTTCAAATGGGGAGAGGATTTATAGCCCTGCACCACCTTCCGTGTTTCCATCTCCTTTACCCTTCCTGCTTCATGATAGGGACCCACTGGCAACTCTCTTTGGAAGTGTTCTAAATTTCTCTTTGTTCTTCCTAAATAAAATCTCTTTTTGTTACCCTGGGGAGGTGGGGGGAAGAAACTGTAGCTGGTTCTCTAGCATGCCCTTGTTTCTCTTTTCATTCTCAGCAGCTGTATTATTCCCAATATGTTCTACTCATTTGTACCTCCTAGAATATTAGTGCTGTGAGGAACTCCCAGGAGAAAATCCTAGTCCATCACGTCCTTCCACTCTCCCTTCATTGATAGAGAGCAGAGTCCCAGAACACCCTTGGGGTCAGAATGGGGACTGCTGTGCCCCCTCCAGGCTCCCATACCATGCATCACCACTGCACACGAATCAGGTGAGGCAGATGACCTGGCTCCTCACAATAACGCGGTGCGGGAAGCCCTTGTGAACTCACTTGGTGAGTGAGAGCACTGCGGCCCAGAGATTGAAATTCTCCAAACACACGCAGTGAGGTAGTACTGGTTCTGGGTCCACGTTCATCACAGTCAACCCTTCTGAGATCAGGAAGAATTAACAAAATGGTGCTTTTGAATTAAATCTGTAATCTGAGGTTTACACTATTCAAACATATACAATCTACTAACCACATTTTTACCAGTGTATTTCCTGCTATCTGAAGTGTTCTTGTGGATCGGTTGAAAGAGAAATGAATTATTTATCTTCAAGCCTCAAAAATGCCATTAAGGGAGAAAAGCCTTAATAAAAATCCATTAATTTGGTCAAGGGTGTTTAATTTTTGAGAGCTCACCTGTCTGTGCCAGATGAAGAATGAGGACAGAAATTGTGGGAACATTTAAAGTTTATCATTTGCATTTTCTCACCAGAGCTGGGGTATCTTCTCTCATTTGGTCTGGCTATGTCATGTAGGACAGGCTGATTGCCATACCTACTCATAGTGAGACTTTTTACATTTCTGAGAGAAATGAGATATGTTCCTTGTAACCTGGGAATGTTCAGACATCTCCACTAACCTTCCATGTAGTTAGGAAATCTCACCAATGAAAGCCTCCTGCAGATTTATACCAACCCTCTCTAATGGGTTGAAGAACCCTTTGGGTTTATGAAAATACTAATTACAACAGAACTGACTTCTCTTCCCCATGCCAACAGCTACATGCGTGACCTTGGGCAGAATCTGAAGCTTTCAGGGCCTCTGTTTTCTGTTCTTAGAGAGTAGATCATCTCTGAGGTCCCCTCGAGCTGTTAAGTCCCTTAGCCTTTCTGTGGTAGTTACCTGATTAAATTGAGAGTCAGCCATCCATCATGTCTAGTTAGGAACTCATCATTGCTATAAAGAATAAATGAAGTAATGGATGGGAATCCTCTTTGAAAAGCATAAATCATGAAGTAAATTACAGACCCCATTATTATTTAAATACCCAGGCTATTTTTCTTTATTGTTTCTATGTAGCTGTTGGCTTACATAAACTTTTCCTAAGACTTGATAGAAGATAAAATTCTCTTATGGAGGCTTGGCATCTGTGGCTCAAGTGGCTAAGATGCCAGCCATATACACCTGAGCTGGCGGGTTCATATCTAGCCCGGGCCTGCCAAGCAACAATGATGGCTGCAACCAAAAAATAGCCAGGTATTGTGGTGGGTGCCTATAGTTTCAGCCGCTTGAGAGGCAGAGGCAGGAGAATTGCTTGAGCCCAGGAGTTGGAGGTTGCTGTGAGCTGCGAGGCCACAGTACTCTACCCAGGGTGACAGCTTGAGGCTCTGTCTCAAAAAAAAAAAAAAATTCTCTTATGGAAAGAGAATGATTAAAAAGGGGTGTATTATAAAACCCTGAATTTATTTTTTTGACACAGAGTCTCACTTTCTTATCATGGTAGAATGTTGTGGCATCTTAGCTTACAGCAACCTCAAACTCTTGGGCTTAAGCGATCCTATTGGCTTGGCCTCCAGAGTAGCTAGGACTACAGGCGCCCACCATAGTGCTTGGCTATTTTTAGAGACAGGGTCTCAGTCTTGCTCAGGCTGGTCTGGAACCTGTGACCTCAAGCAATCCATCCTTGGCCTCCCAGAATGTTAGGATTACAGGCGTGAGCCATGGTGCCTGGCCCATAAACCCTAAATTTTTATAGAATGTTTCAAATTACAGAATGCACAGAGATGAATTCCACCTTCTACAACAAGGATTGGGTGCTCTTTGCGGCAGAACTCAGATGGTTTGGGTAGAGTCACAGCAAACTGAGCAAATTCTGGGCTTTCAAAGGGAACATAGAAGCAATTACATAGGGAGAGGCCCAGGCTAATGTGTGAGAAGACAAAGGTTAGTAAAATCTATAGTAGACGGAATCATATAGCTCGTCTGGCCAAGGGTTCATAAAATCCAATGTCTTTCAGGTCACATGGAAGATGTCAGTGAGAGGATGAGCCAGTGAGGCTGTGATGTGCTAACGGGAGTAGATGTAGATCCAGTACCATCTTGAGAATGTGAGGCCAGTGTGGCTAATACATGAATAATAGCTGAAAATGTGGATTTTTTTCTGATCTCTAATGTTGGAAAATGTGCTTCAAGGGAGGGTAAGATCTAGTCTATGAGTATGTACTGCTGATTTGAGGTCTCTTATCTAGAACAACTCTTACCATTTTACTTAAAATAACTTTGTCTTATTTATCAATTATATCTTATTTATTATGTGTTTACAACTTCTCCTAGATCTAGTGATACAAAGAGGGGTAGAACCCAGTTCTGTGGGAGTCAGTCATATGAGTAAGTAAGGGTAATTATATAGTATGGTGGGTGCTCTAATAGAGGTACCGTGTGAACTGGGAGAACACAGGTGAATGTAATCTACTGTTTGAGGGGTCCTGAACTTTCTTACAGGTTTGGTTTAATTTTTAAAAACTGGATTATTGCTAGTGCTTATGCTAGTAGCTATAAAAACACAATAAGACGACCTCAAAGACAATGTTCTTGTTTCATCAGGCATGATGATTATTAAATGAAAGATGATAATTTTTCTTCTGCTTGGGAAAAAATTGTTTTTTTTTCTTTTTTGAGAGTCACAAGTTGTTATCATTGTCCTGTCAAACAAGTGAGGTGATGGTTATGTTAATCAGTTTGATTTGATAAGCATCCCACATTGTATATCAAATCACATTGTATCCCATAAATGTGTACAGTTATGATTTAATAAGTATTAAAGAAAAAAAGGCTCAGTGCTTGTAGCTCAGCAGCTAGGGTGCCAGCCACAGACGCTGGAGTTGGCAGGTTCGAACCCAGCC
>CAUYQV010087753.1:0-15484 GCA_963574575.1 Galagoides demidoff | reverse complement strand
GGTTTGAACCTGCCAACCTCAGTATATGGGGCTGGTGCCCTACTCACTGAGCCACAGGCACCGCCCTGATTCTGGAATCTTTCATCCTCTGTTACAGCTGTATGTACCTATGGCAGGAGGCCTTCTCTGTGTACAAATGTGGGCTCTCTCTTCCTCTCCCCTGTGGAAGGTGCCAAGGCTCAGGGCATGGCTCTCCCCTTCTTAGGGAATAAGCTCAATGGGGGGACAAGTTGAGAGGGAGGAACCCTTTGGAGTCATGGCTCTCTCCTTCTTAGGGAATAAGCTCAATGGGAGGACAAGTTGAGAGGGAGGAACCCTTTGGAGTCAGGGTCAAGAGGGCAAGGGGGACTGTCAGGGAAGGAGACCTGTGTCTCTACATAGATGAAATTAGAGGCTGGGCATGGCAGCTCACACTTATAATCCCAGCATTTCGGGAGGTTGAGGTGGATCACTTGAGGCCAGGAGTTCAAGGTTACAGTAACTTGATCATGAGAGTGCATTCCAGCCTGAGTGACAGAGCAAGACCCAGTCTTTTAAAAAAAGGGACAGGAGTGATGGCTCATGCCTGTAATCCTAGTACTCTGGGAGGCCAAGGAGGGTGAATTGCCTTGAGTTCAGAGGTTCGAGACCAGCTTGAACCAGAGACCCCATCTCTACAAAAAAAAAAAAAAAGCCAGGCATTAATGGTGGGCGCCTATAATCCCAGCTACTTGGGAGGCTGAGGCAAGAGAATTGCTTGAGCCCAAGAGTTTGAGGTCGCTGTGAGCTATGATGCTATAGCACTCTACCAAGGGCCACAAAGTGAGACTCTCTCTCAATAAAAATTAAATAGGCTTGCACTTGTAGCTCAGTGGCTAGGGCACCAGCCACATACACCGAAGCTGGAGGGTTCAAATCCAGACCCAGCCTGCCAAACAACAATAACAACTACGACAACAAAATAGCCATGCGTTGTGGTGGGCACCTATAGTCCCAACTACTTGGGAGGCTGAGGCAAGAGAATCACTTAAGCCCAGGAGTTTGAGGTTGCTGGAGCTGTGACACCATGGCATTCTACCCAGGGTGACAGCTTGAGACTTTGTCTCAAAAAATAAGTAAATAGGCTCAGTGCCTGTGGCTCCAGTGGCTAAGGCACCAGCCGCATACACCTAAGGTGGCGGGTTCCAATCCAGCCTGGGCCTGCCAAAAACAACAATGACAGCTGCAACCAAAAAATAGCTGGGTGTTGTGGCGGGTGCCTGTGGTCCCAGCTACTTGGGAGGCAGAGGCAGAAGACCCGCTTGAGCCCAGGAGTTGGAGGTTGCTGTGAGCTGTGATGCCACAGCACTCTACCCAGGGGGAAAGCTTGAGGCTCTGTCTTAAAAAAAAAAAAAAAAGAATTAGGAAGATCTTTCTATTTTTTTATTATACTTGTAGTACTCAAGATGAAGTCAGCTAGGGAAAGAAGAATCAAGGAATTTAGTAGAAGACTCAAGTCACATTGGACTGCTACAATTACAAGATGTGCTCAACTGGGACTTATATTCGTCTTTTGTTATCAGTGTATTTTAAATATTATAATTTTAATATTTTTTTCTTTCTTAAAATGGGTATGCATTTTTGGCACCCTGTGTGTGTGTGTGTGTGTGTGTGTGTATTCTGGATAGCTGATATATTTGTGTGTATATATTTATTTCCCCTGCATCTCTGGTTGAACCCTGACTGATACAATATAGTATTTTTAACATAATAAATCTATTAGTCTTCCCATTTATAGAGTTCAGGTTTTATGTCTTACTAAGGTAGATTCCATACCAATATGTATAAATCATGATCATACAGCATTTGTAGTAATGGCAAAAACTGAAAAGTCCTTCTTCACTTCTCTCTACCATTCTTTCCCCACCTAGAGTTAAATTGTCAGTAAGTTGGAATATATTTTTTCAGCCTACTTTTTAATGTAAAAAATAGCGTGTGTGTGTGTAGAAAAGTGTACAAAGTAGGAAGAAAGAGCACATCCCAACATAATGACAATGGTGACATGTAGATGTGAAAGTAGTAGTAGTAGAGTGTTTTGTGCTTTGGATTGACTAAATCTTATACAATGAGAATCTATTCATATTTAATTTGGGTGATACTTTTGAAGGTAAAATATCTGTACAAAAATTTATCAATAATGGCTAAATGACTCCAATATTTCAAATTTGGGTGGCCAAGATATAAGGTCCATCTAGGCAAATAAAGATTCCCAAAATAAGATGGTTTACTGCAGGTGTTACAAAATCCAAAGCCATGCTTAAATGCATAATAAAAGACAATAAGAAGGCTGAGTGTGGTGTCTGGCTAAAAAGCACATGCTTGGCCTAAATTTAAAAATCCTATAGACATAACATATCTACAGACCAAATTTGGCTTGTAGGTCACAGATGCATCACCTTGGCAATATATAGGAAAAGATGAGGTTGATTTTGAACCAAGAGTACTCAGATAGCTTACAAATAACAAAATCTAAGACTCTTTAAAAGGTATATTATAGATACACATTCATGTTGTGTTTAAGAATTTCATCCTATCCAGATTCTATTTTGGCAGAAAGTATGGGGAAACACAAAATTCTCTTCATTTGCATTCAGATAAAGGTGAAGAAACATATTTTCTATTTTTTTAATGTTTACCATCATTCTATTCTTTTTAAGTTCAACATACAAATATTCATTGTATACTATTAACAACTAGAGAATTAAAGTTAACATGACAACACAAAATATGAAATACATAGAAATAATTCTTCAAAAATATATAGTATTTCTGCATGGAAAACTTCTAGTTATTATTACGAATATAAAAAGACACATGTCTGTATATATTCAAAATTGTTATTAATGGGTTTTTTTTATTTGTTTAAGTATTCATTCTGTTATAACTTGAGTTATTGTCTTTCTAGGGATATCAGTATACCACACAGCAAATTCCGTTTGCTCTAGGGATTCAGAAGGATTGTAGCAAACACCTGGCCCACTGAGGGACACACGTATCTGATATTACATGTCATTATATGTGCAAGTACCTTCAGGTTTTCCTGTATATTCATAATAAGAGTAAACCAATGACACAATTTTGACAGTTTGTCTAGTTTGGATTACCTTTTGGATACATTTTTCACTACCTTCATCATCTCTTACACCTAAGATTAAAGAAGGAAGGTGAAAAAGTCCAAAGCAAAGAATCAGTAACCTATCCCATGCCGCTGCTGTTCATCCTCTAGCTTCTATTGTGTGTAGACCAGTCAGCTCCTTGTATGTGACTGGGGTAGGGCTGTAGTCTATTTTTTCAGGATAAGATGGTGGGGATGCTCTAGGTGTCACTGGACCATCCACTCCCCATCATTGGCTGGTTTCACACATGAGTAATGTATCCAGGCAGGGATGCCATTCACCTTCACTGTTGTTGGTGTGGATAGGATCACCAAGTAAGGACCTTTTCACCATGGTTGCAGCAGGCTAAGGCTCCAATCTTTAATCCATACCTAGTTACCTAGAGAATGGGGACTGGAGTTGGTAAACTAATAGGATATTTATCATTCACCCATTCTGATCTTTTCTTTCTTTCCTTTCTTTTTTTTTTAGAGACAGAGTCTCACTTTATTGCCTTCAGTAGAGTGCTGTGCCATCACAGTTCACAGCAACCTCCAACTCCTGGGCTTAGGTGGTTCTCTTGCCTCAGCCTCCTGAGTAGCTGGAACTATAGGCACCCGCTACAATGCACAGCTAATTTTTTTATTGCAGTTTGGCCGGGGCCAGGTTCAAACCTTCCACCCTTGGTATATGGGGCCAGCACCCTACCCACTGAGCCACAGGTGCCGTTCCTGAAATCTTTTTTTCATTATTTTTCCCAGTGACATTAGTTGGTTAGTAAGTTAATAAGTGTTGTTTCTTCCAATTCCCTCAGGGTCCTGGTAAATTTCTCAAAATGGGAGGGGTCCTGTGATATAATATTTTATAGGGTGAGTAACCTATTCTTTTTTTTTTTTTTTTTTAGTGTTTTGAACCAGCTTACATTGATTGCATTTGTTAAGTAAAGTCCCTCTTATAATTATGTCCTGCCCCCAAGAGTGTGCCATATATCATGACCCTCCCCAACCCCTCCAACCTCCCATCTCCCCACTTGTTCATTCCCCTACCCTCCCATCCATATTAGCTCATCTGCTGCCTTCATATTAGAATAGAGTACATTGGATTCTTGCTTCTCCATTCTTGCAATGCTTTACTAAGAAGAATGTGTTTCATCTCCATTCAGGTTAATACAAAAGATGTAAAGTCTCCATCTTTCTTAGTGGCTAAATAGTATTCCATGGTATACATACAATATAGCTTGTTAATACATTCCTGGGTTGGGGGGCTTTTAGGCTGTTTTCATATTTTGGCAATTGTAAATTGAGCTGTAGTAAACAGTCTAGTGCAAAGGTCCTTATGATAAAAGGATTTTTTTTTCTTCTGGGTAGATGCCTAGTAATGGGATTATATGATCAAATGGGAGGTCCAATTTGAGTTCTTTAAAGATTCTCCATACTTCCTTCCAAGAAGAGACTTTGTGATATGGGCCATTCTCACTGGTGTTAGGTGGTATCTCAGGGTAGTTTTGATTTGCATTTCTCTGATGATTAGGGATGGTGAGCATTTTTTCATGTTTGTCAGCCATTCATCTGTCTTCCTTAGAAAATGTTCTATTCATCTCCCTTGCCCAGTGATATATGGGATTATTGGGTCTTTTTTGTTGATTAATTTGAGTTCTCTGTAGATACTAGTCATCCAGCTTTTGTCCAATTCAATATGCAAATATCTTTCCCCATTCTGAAGGTTGTCTATTTGCTTTAGTTGTTGTTTCTTAGCTGTACAGAAGCTTTTCAATTTAATTAAATCTCATTTGTTGTTTCAATTGCCATGGATGTCTTCATAAAATCTTTTACCAGGCCAATATTTTCAAGTGTCCTCTCCACACTTTCTTTGAGGATTTTTATTGTTTCATGCCTTAAATTTAAGTCCTTTATCCATCTTGAATCAATTTTTGTGAGTGGGGAAAGTATGGGTCCAGTTTCAGTCTTTTACATGTGGTTATCCAGTTCTCCCAACACCATTTACTGAATAGGGATTCTTTTCCTCAATGTATGTTCTTGTTTGGTTTCTCAAAGATCAGGTGGCTGTTAGAGGTTAGTTTCATCTCATAGATTTCTATTCTGTTCCCAAATGTCAATGTCTCTATTATTGTGCCAATACCATGCTGTTTTGATCACTATGGCCTTGTAGTAGAGTTGAAAGTCTGGTAGGGTGATAACCCCCATCTTTGTTTTTATTACTAATAGTTGCCTTGGCTATATGGGGTTTCTTCTGGTTCCATACAAAATGAAGAATTATTTTTTCCAAATCTTAAAAATATGATGATGGTATTTTAATGGGGATTTCATTGAATCTGTAGATTGCTTTGGGTAGTATAGACATTTTCACAATGTTGAGTCTTCCCAGCCATGAGCATGGTATGTTCTTCCATTTGTTCATATCTTAATAATTTCTTTACTTGCAGTTTCATAATTTTCTTTGTAGAGGTCCTTCACTTCTTTGGTGAGGTATATTCCTAGGTATTTTTTTTTAAGCTACTGTGAAGGGAATTTTGTCCTTGATTAGCTTTTCATCTTGGCTTTTATTAGCATATATAAAGGCTACTGATTTGTGGACACTGATTTTATATCCTGAGGCATTGCTGTATTTTTTTTTTATCACTTCCAGGAGTCTTGTGGTTGAGTCTTTGGGGTTCTATAAGTATAAGATCATATCATCATCAAAGAGTGATAATTTGATCTCCTCTGCACCCATTTGGATGCCCTTTATTTCCTTCTCTTGCCTGATTGTATTGGCTAAAACTTCCAGCACTATGTTGAATAGTAGTGGTAATACAGGACAACCTTGTCTGGTTATAGTTCTAAGTGGGAAAGCATTCAGTTTTACTCCATTCAGTATAATATTACGTGAGGGTATGTTGTAGATTGTTTCAATCAGATTAAGAAATGTGCCACCTATACCTAAATTCTTAAGTGTTCTAACTAAAAAAGGATGATGAATTTTATCAAATGTTTTTTCTGCATCTATTGAGAAGATCATATGGTCTTTAGTTTTGCTTCTGTGGATATGGCAAATTATGTTTATCAACTTGATTATGTTAAACCAGTCTTGAATCCCTGGGATTCACAACCTACTTGATTGTGGCGAATGATTTTTTTTAATGTGTAGTTGTAAGCTATTGCCTAGGATTTTATTGAGAATTTTTGCATCTATATTCATTAGTGAAATTGGTCTGAAATTCTCTTTTTTAGTTGGGTCTTTTCCTGGTTTTGGTATCAGTGTGATGTTTGCTTTGTAGAACATGTTGGGGAAGGTTCCTTCCTCCTCAGTTTTTTGGAATAATTTCTGCAGTATGAGTATAAGCTCTTTTTTGAAGGTTTGATAGAATTCTAGTGTGGAGCCATCTGAACCAAGGCATTTTTTTGTTGTTGTTGGGAGATTTTTTACTGTTTCTTCTATCTCAGTTCTTAAAATTAGTCTGTTCAAGAGATCTATTTCTCCTTGATTAAGTCTAAGGGGGGGTCCAATTCTAGGTGTTGATCCATTTCCTCCACATTGTCAAATTTCTGGGCATAGAATTTCTTACAGTACCAGACTTGATCTCTTGTATCTCTGTGCAATGTGTTATTATTTCCCCTTTACCATTTCTGAGTGAGGTTATTAGATTTTTACTTTTCTGTTTCTAGTTAGTCTGACCAAAGGTTTTTTGACTTAATTTTTTTGTAAAACCAACTTTTGTTTATTTTTGGAATGATTCTTTTGTTTTCAACTTTATTAACCTCTGATTTAATTTTGGTTATATCTTTTCTTCTGCTGGCTTTGGGATTACATTGTTCTTCTTTTTCTAATTCCATAAGTTGGTTCATGAGTTTGTAGATGTGCTCTCTTTCTATTTATCAAATGTAGGCATCTAATGTGATAAATTTCCCTCTTAGACAGCTTTTGATGTATATCACAGGTTTTGGTAACTTGTGTCTTCGTTGTTGTTATGTTTAAGAAATTTAACAATTTCCTTTCTAATCATTTCCTGAACCAAACTATCATTTAGCATAAGATTGCTTAATTTCCAAGTCTTTGTGTGGGTATGAATGTTTTTGTTGGAGTTGAGTTCCACCTTTATTGCCTTGTGGTCTTAGAAGATACAAGATAAAATTTCTAAACTTTTCATTTTTGCTGGGGTTTGATTTGTATCCTAGGGTGTGATCTATTTTGGAGTGCCTACCATAAGCTGATGAGGAAAATGTATATTCTTTAGCTTTGATATGATGTGTCTGTATATGTCTATTAATTCCATTTGTTTTGGCATCACAGTTAAGTCCTTTGTATCTTTGTTTAGTTTCTGTTTAGAGAATCTATCCAGTTCTGTCAGAGGAGTGGTAAAGTCCCCATCTATTATGATGTTATGGGATATCATATTGCTCAGACCCATCAAATTCTGTTTCATAAATCTGTAAGCATTTAAATTGGTGCATAGATATTTAAAATTGAAATGTCTTCTTGTTGTATTGTTCCTTGACCAGTATAAAGTGTCCATCTTTATCTTTCTTAACTTTAATTGCTTTAAATTTGCTTGTATCTGAAAAAAAGATTTCAACCCCTCTTTTCTTCTGATTTCCATTTCTTTCAAATGCTGTTTTCTATCCCTTAACCCTGAGTCTTGATTTGTCCTTCAAGGCTAGGTGTATCTCCTAAAGACAGCATATGGATGGCTTCTGCTTTTTTATCTAATCAGCCAGCCTGTGCCTCTTCAGTGGTGAATTCAGTCCATTTACATTTATTGAGAGAATTGATAAGCATGGTGAAGCTCTATTCATCTTTTTTTGTGAAAGTCCATTGTGTAGTTTTATCCTTTCCACCATTGTGGAAGCTAAGTTTTGACCTTTAATTTCTGGGTGTTTACTTTGCTGGTGGTCCATTGAGGTGGTCAGTGTTGAAAATAGATCTAAGTATTTGCTGTAAAGCTAGTCTTGTTGTGGAGAATTTCCTCAGTCAGTGCTTGCATATCCACAAAAGATTTGATTACTCCATCCATTTTGAAGCTTAGTTTAGCAGGATATAGAATTCTGGGCTGACAACAATGATGGCTGCAACCAAAAAATGGCCAGGCGTTGTGGTGGGCGCCTGTGGTCCTAGCTACTTGGGAGGCGGAGGCAGGAGACTTGCTTGAGCCCAGGAGTTGGAGGTTGCTGTGAGCTGTGATGCCATGGCACTCTACCCATGGGGATAGCTTGAGGCTCCATCTCAAAAAAAAAAAAAAAAAAAAAAAAGAATGTTGATTTTTGATGACCATGCTCTTCTGGCTTGGAAGGTTTTAGTTGAAAAGTCTACTGTCATCCTATTGGCTCTGTGTCTGTAGGTCAGTTGACACTTACTCCTGGCTGCTTGCAGAATTTTTTCTTTTAGCTTTACTTTGGACAGATTCATTACAATGTGATTACAGTTGGAGAGGTTCTATTTGCCTTGAGATGACCGGAGATTAGATATCCATCTGAAATGAGTGTGTCAGGGTCTTTAGTAAAACACAGAAAATTTTCATTTATGATAGTCTCTAGTAGGGCTTCTTTTTCCCCTTCAGGGAATCCCTTCAGGAATCCCTTCAGGATTCCCTATTATTTATGCATTTGAATACTTTATCAAGTCTCATAGTTCTCTAAGTGCCTGTTCAACTTTCTATCTCTTCTTTTCTACTTCTTTAACTATCTGGGTTAACTCCAAAACTTGATCCTCTAGCTCTGAGATTCTTTCTTCTCCATGGTCTAACCTATTTTTGATAATTTCCAGAGCATTTTTATATTCCCTGATTATATCTTTCATTTCCTTAAGCTCCACCATATCGTTTCCATATTCTCCATATCTCTTGTCTGACTTTTGGTTCTGTCTCTCCATTTTCTCATCTACTCCTTTTATTGTCTTTTTTTTTGAGACAGAGCTTCACTTTGTTGCCCCCTGGTAGAAACTGTGGCATCACAGCTCACATCAACCTCAAACGCTTGGGCTTAAGCAATTCTCTTGCCTCAGCCTCCCAAGTAGCTGGGACTACAGGCACCCAGCATAATGCCTGGCTATTTTTTGAGACAGGTATTGCTCTGGATCAGGGTGGTCTCAAATCTGTGAGCTCAGGCAATCCACCTACCTTGGCCTCCAAGAGTGCTAGGATTACAGGCATGAGTCACTGTGCCCGGACCCTTTTATTGTCTTTTTCATCCATATTTTAAATTCCCTTTCTGTCAAGTCTATTAATTCATTGTAGATGGAGTCTTCTGCAGCAGCTGCCTCACGGTCCCTTGGGTGAGTTTTTTTCATGTTGCCTGAATTTTTCTGTTGGCTTCTCTTCATGTGTTCTTTCTTCTTGTTCACCTCCTTGTCCTCCTTTTTCCTTTTCATTGCTCCCTTTGTTTCAAAGAGAAGTCCTTGCACTTGATGACAGTATGTTGCAATATGTCGCCAGGACACCTGGTGGGGCTGTGGTTTTTAGGAAACAGAGAGCACAGCCAGCAACTTCTATGGTCCTTAGTCCAAACTTAGTTGCCTTCAGTGATTGTCTGATTGTTTCCTCAGAATTCAGACCCTGCCAGGTTGGAATCTTAAAGCTCACAAGGGGCAAGTTTCACAGTGCCCCCTGACTCCAGGTCCTGTGGGGTTTGGGAGTCCCTCAGCCTGTCTCAAGAGTGGAGTTCTGATTCTGGGAGGCAGAATTAAGATGGCCGTGCTTTAGACCACTGCTAAGACCTTCTCAGGACCTTCCCACAATGGCAGCCCCCTGGCTGCCTAGACCTTCTCCGTATGGCTGCCTGGCCAGCCACTAAACCTATGGAAAATCCACTCCAACTGGCATTCAAATCTGATTGCTTGTAGAGAGTGGGCTGTGAGACGGCAGAGTCCTCACAGCCAGGGGAACATTCAAAGAATAAACCCCCAACTGCTTCTCATCCATTCCCCAAATAGCCATTTTCCTTTCTTCATGCTCCCTCTGCCAGAAGTCAGGTAGCCCTTTCCTTCTATAGTTATCTATGCAGAGATCCTTGAGATCTCTCCCTTCTTTCTCCTTGTCATATGTTAAAGAAGTTGAGTAGAAAGCATTAAAAAATGATTTGCCTTTGTTAACGTTATTTACATTTTCCTATTGTACTGTAAGATCAAAACTATGTCTTTTTTTATTCTATTTCCCCATTTTGTCTATGCTACTTCCCCCTGGACAACCCTGTAGAGATACCATAAAATAAAGCTGACTTTGTCCTTTGGGGCTAGCTGTAGCCATCAGCTCAGTCAGTCCTCCTGGTCCCATCCTTTGTTTCCATGTCTTCTCTTATACTATATTTTCCTCATTCCCCACCAATTCCACTCTGGTTTGCTCCCCTTCGCTGAGCTGGTTCACAACAGTTGCTATAAGTACTGATTGAGTCTGCCTGTTCTTACAAGCTTGCCACTCAATGTGCAGCTTCCCCCAACAACTGAAAACTCCAGAAAGGCTTCCTCCTGTTTTGGAGAAAGAATTAAGAAATTAGATGAATTAGGCAAATGATTACAACTGGTCGGGATCATTAGCCAAGGGGGGTTGGGCAGCCAAGTGATCCCAACTAGTTGTAATCATTTGCCTAATTCATCTAATTTCCACTGCTCCATATCATACGCTGTGTCTAACTCACCACCTCCTTGTAGTGCTCCCTGAACTATGACTCTGGGTAATGTCCCCAAGCCAGCTATGGCTTGGTTTTCTGTTTTTCCCCAGTCATTCTAGAAGAGCTCAACTGAACAATTCTTCTGTTCCACCATCTTGCTCCACCCCTATATTTAAATCTTTAACCCATTTTCAGCTGAGTTTGGGGAATGGTATAAGATAGGTCCAATGTCACTCTTTCACATATAGGTATCTGCTTTTAACACCATTTATTGAAGAGACTGTCCTTTCCCTACTGTGTGTTGATGACATTTTTATTGAAAATCAGTATTTTATAAATATGTGGATTTATTTCTGGGCTTTCTTTTTTTAACTTAAATATGGAATGCCTCAAAATTTGCATGTCATTCTTGCTCAGGGGCCATGCTAATCTTCTATGCATCATTCTAATTTTAGTATATGGGCCACCAAAATGAGCACCATTTCTGGGTTTTCTATATTGTCCCAGTGGTTGATATGTCAGGTTTCATACCAGTACCATGATATTTTCATTATTCTAGCATTGTTGTATATTTTAATGTCAGGTAGTGTGATTCTTCCAGCTTTGTTCTTTGTGCTAAAGATTGCTTTTGAAAGTCTTTGGTGGTTCCATACAAATTTGGAACCACCAAATTTGTTTTGTTGTTTTTTTTTAAATTATGTGAAGAATGACATTGGAATTTTGATAAGGATTGCATTGAATCTACAGATCACTGGGCAGTATGGCCATTTTAGCAATTAAGGTTAGAAAATTAAGCAATTAAGATTAGAACTAGAAGATTAAATCTTCTAATCTATGAACATGGGATATCTTAATTTGTGTTTTCTTCAATTTGTTACATCAGTGTTTTTGATACATAATATTTTACATATTTATGGGGGTGCATGTGATATTTTGTTCCATGTATGGAATGCAGAATGTACTAAGGGTATTTAGGATGTTTATCACCTTGAGTATTTATCATTTCTATGCGTTGGGAACCTTTTATGTTCTCCTAGCTACTTTGAAACATACAATACATTATTGCTGGCCACAGTCACCTTACTCTGCTATCTAACATTCAATTTTACTCTATCTAACTTTGTGTTTACACCCAATGACAACCTATCTACAACCCCCAAACATCCACACACACTTCCCAGCCTTTGGTATCTATATTCTATACTCTGCATCCATAAGATCAACTTTTTTAGCTCCCACACATGAGTGAAAATATGCAAAATTTATCTTACTTATTTAGTTTATTTCACTTAACATAATGACTTCTAGTTTCACACATCTAGCTGCAAATGACATGGTTTCATTCTTTTGTAAGGCCTAATAGTATTCAATTATGTATATATGCCACATTTTCTTTATCTATTCATCCACTAATGGATATTTAGGTTGATTTCATATTATTGCCATGGTGAATAGTATGCCCTATGGTGGTGCAAGTAACTCTTTGCTATACAGATTTATTTTCTTTTGAATAAGTATTTAATAGTGGACTTGCTGGATCATATGGTAGTTATAGTTTTAATTTGTTCAGAAATCTCCATACTGTTTTCCATAGTGGCTATACTAATTTACATTCCTACCACCAATATACATGCATATGAGAGTCCCCTTTCCTCTGCTTCTTCACCAACATCTGTGTGATAATAGCCATTCTGACTGAGGTAAGATGTATCTCATTGTGGGTTTGATTTGCATTTGCCTGATGATGAGGGATATTGAATACTTTTTCAAATACCTATTGGCCATTTGCATATCTTCTTTTGAGAAATATCTATTTATGTCCTTGGCTCACTTTTAATGTGATTATTTTGGGTTTTTCCCCATTGTGGTCTTGTTTGAGTCCCTAGTATATACTGGATTATATCCATTGTTGGATAACAGTTTACAGATATATTCTGCCTTACAACAGGTTGTTTTTTTGCTTTGTTGATTGTTTCTGTTGCTGTGCAGAACTTTTTGATTTAATATAGTTCCACTTGTCTATTTTTGTTTTTGTAGTCTGTACTTTTAAGGTCTTAGCAATGAAATCTTTGTCTAATTACCCAGAGTGTTTTCCTTATGTTTTCTTCTAGTAGTTTTATAGTTTGGGATTTCATGTATAAGTCTTTAATACATCCTGAGATGATTTTTGTATATGAGGAGATATGGGTCCAGTTTCATTCTTTTATATATGGATGTCCACTTTCCCCAATACCATTTATTGAGGAGGGTGTCCTTTCCCCACTATATGTTCTTGCCACCTTGTTAAATATCAGTTGACTGTGAATACATGGATTTATTTCTAGATTCTCTATTCTGTTCCATTGGTCTAAACATCTGTTTATATACCAATATCATGCTATTTGGGTTTATAGCCTTCTAATATATTTTAAAGTCAGGCAGTGTGGTATTTCCTGCTTTGTACCTTTTGCTCAAGTTTGCTTTAGCTAATAAGCTCTTTTTTGGTTCCATACAAGTTTTAGGATTTCTTTTTTCTATTTTAGTGAAAAATGATGTCAGTATTTTATTTTTGGTTCAGGTCTTGGTTCTTTGTTTGAGACAGGGTCTCACTCTGTTGCCATGGGTAGGATGCCGTGATGTCATAGCTCATAGCAACCTCAAACTCTTGGGCTCAACCAATCCTCTTGCTTCAGCCTCCCAAGTAGCTAGGACTACAGAAGTCAGCCACAATGCCAAGCTAGTTTTTATATTTTCAGTAGAAATGAAGTCTCACTCTTGCTCAGACTGGTCTTGAACTCCTGAGCTCAAGCAATCCACCTGCCTCAGCCTCCCAGAGTGCTACGATTACAGAAGTGAGATACTGGATCATGGTAATGCTATTTTGATGGGGATTATGTTGAATCTGTAGATTTCTTGAGCAGTATGTTCAGTCTAACAATATTAATTCTTCTAATCCATGAGCATTAGATGTCTTTCCATTTGTTTGCATTCACTTTAATTTCTTTCATTAGCATTTTATAGTTTTCCTTGTAGAGATATTTTACATCTTTGTTTAAATTTGTTTCTCTGTATTTACCATAATTTTGTAGATATATATATATTTTTAAGAGACAGTCTCACTTTATTGCCCTTGGTAGAGTACTGGGGCATCACAGCTCACAGCAACCTCCAACTCCTGGGTTTAGGTAATTCTCTTGCCTCAGCCTCCTGAGTATCTGGGACTACAGGTGCCCGCCACAACACCTGGCTATTTTTTTGTTGCAGTTTGGCCAGGGCCAGGTTTGAACCTGCCACCCTTGGTATATGGGGCCAGCACCCTACTCACTGAGCCACAGGTTCTGCCCTTTTGTAGTTATTTTTACCCAGAATTTTCTCAAACTCCTGAACTCCAGTAATCTTCCTGCCTCAGCCTCCCAAGTAACTGAAATTATAGGAACATGCCACCATACCAGGCTTTTTTTTTTTTTTTTAAATGACAGTTTCTCAACGAGCTGCTCAGGTTTATATAATTTAGTTTTGACTTTTGTATGTTTTACGTTATTAGTTAGCAGATTTTTGTTTCAGCTTAAAGAACTTCCACTGGCAATTCCTGTGCGGCAGGCTTTAGATATTGATCTCCCTTAGTTTCTCTTTGTTTAGGAACATTTTTATTTCTCCCTCATTTTTGAAAGACAGTTTTCTTGCATAAAGTATTCTTGATTGGCAGGATTTTTTTTTCCTTTACCTCTTTATTATCCCACTCTTTCTTGGCCAGCAGGATTTCTGCTGAGAAATCTGCTGATAGCCATATTGGGACTCCCTTAAATATGATGAGTCTCTTTTCCTCATGGCTTTCAGAATTCTTTCTTTGTTGAATGTTGATGGATTGATTATATGTCTTGGTGAACTCCTCTTTGGGTTGAATTTTATTGGAGGTATCTGGGCTTGTACCTTGATCTTGGCATCTTTCCCTAGATCTCAGAAATTTTCAGCCATTATTTCTGTTTTTCTTTTTTTTTTTTTTTTTTTGAGACAGAGCCTCAAGCTGTCCCCTGGGTAGAGTGCTGTGGCCTCACAGCTCACAGCAACCTCCAACTCCTAAGCTCAAGCGAGTCTCCTGCCTCTGCCTCCCAATTAGCTGGGACCACAGGCGCCGGCCACAACACCCAGCTATTTTTTGGTTGCAGCCATCATTGTTTGGCGGGCCTGGGCTGGATTCAAACCCGCCACCTTACGTGTATGTGGCTGGTGCCTTAGCTACCTGAGCCACAGGCGCCGAGCTAGCCATTATTTCTTTAAACATGTTTTCTGGACCTTTCTCTCTCTTCTCCTTCTGGTATTTACATTATGCAAATGTTAGTTTTCTTGATGGCATCCCATAACTCCTATAGGTTTTCTTCATTTTTCCTTACTCTTTTTTCTTTGTACTCCTTTGACTATGTAATTTTAAATGTCTACCTTTGAGCTTAATGATTCTTCTGTTTGACTTAATCTTCTGTTGAAGCTTTCTATTACATTTTTCAGTTCATTCATTGTATTGTATTTTTCATCTCTATGATTTCCATGTAGTTTTTTATTTGTTTCTATTTCTTTATTGGATTTCTTATTATGTTTGTGTATTGTTTTCCAAACTTCATTTAATTTTCTACCCTTATTTGTTTGTAATTCACTGACTTTTTTTTTTTTTTTTGAGACGGAGCCTCAAGCTATCCCCCTGGGTAGAGTGCCATGGCATCACAGCTCATAGCAACCTCCAACTCCTGGGCTCAAGCGAGTCTCCTGCCTCCGCCTCCCAAGTAGCTGGGACCACAGACG
>CAUYQV010087751.1:0-17433 GCA_963574575.1 Galagoides demidoff | reverse complement strand
GCAAAGTATCACAAGAATGGAGGAAAAAGTATCCAATGTACACACCCCTATTATGAAACTAATTTATACCTTTTATATGAAAGCTATAACCAAATAGCCTAAGAATGTGGGGAGGGGGGATGGAGAAGGGAGGGGGGAATGAGTGGAGGGAGGGGGATTGGAGGGACCATTTTTGACGTTTATCTTATAGGGGTACAAGTGAATCTCTCTAAGAGCAGAATGAGAACGTTTTAAAACAATAACTGAGAAAATGACATGAAGGCTGTGTTGATCAGTTTGATGGAATTATTTTGGATTGCATGTGAAAACCTCACACTGTACCCCAGAAGTGCATTAATGTACATAGTTACCATTCAATAACAAAAAATAAAAATAAAAAAATAAAATAAAATTGGAAAGACTTTATGCAAGCCATAAAAAAAAATTAGTCTAAAAAAAGAATTAAGGTAATTCATGGGAATTCTGGACACATTTGATATTACGATTTTGGAAGGTCTTACTGATTAATTCAAACTACCAGTTTTTATATTGTGTGTCAAAGTGTAACAGATGTCATTAGTCACCTACCTAATAGTCTCATTCCTGTGTCCATTCCAATAGTAATTCTGATTTTAGTCAAATGATATCCGTACACACAATTTGCCGGTAGTCATCAGGGGGAAAAAGGAACCTTTCTCTTTTCACAGGAAATGAATCTCACTGTGTTTAATTCAGTTACGTGCTCCCATACCCCTTGGTATTTATAGGTTTAAGTATTTTCATGGGCTGCCAATTTGAATGAAGCGAGTTTTTCTTGCCAATGAAATAGGTTTACTTAAAAATAAAATGAGATCTTCTTCAAGATCTACATGTGATTTAAAATGTAGAATACCCACTGATTCATTTATAATTCATTGAGTATTTAATTAACTCTTATTAGACTGAAGGGATTCTGGATATGAACTAATCTATTACGTGTAGGAACACATGAACACATTTTGGTTGAACAGATAAGACAGTCACAGAAGTGAGTTATTGTTTTTCTTTGTTATTTATTCCCTCACTTTAAGAAGACTTTAATGTTAGCATTGAGTGTCACACTATCATTGTGTAAATAAAGTCTCCATTTCTGAGAAGTTCTTTGATAAGAAAATACTTGAGTGATCATTTAAAAGAAAATTTGAAGGGAAATTTTTTAACTAGATGAGCACTTCATTAGACCTTTGACCAAACATTGTCTTTAATCCCTGGAAATCTAATATGTTATACTCAGGGAAGTGTAGCACCTGAGTTTTTGAAGTAGGATATTTTAAGAAAAATAATAATCATCTGTGATCATATACCTTCTTTGGAGTTTCTTACATAGAAAAAAAAATAACATTATGCTATTGAACCAAACACAGTACATTTTCTAAAAAATCTATTAAACATGAAATTATTTTAGTAAATGATTTTAGAGCCAAGTCACAGAAGTAACAGAGGGAATTTTATTTATTTTTGTCTTTTGAAAATAGTTATTTTGAAGACTCAGTTTTTAATAATCTTTTATTTTAAATATCAGAATGCTTATTGTGTTAAACAATCAAGTTGAACTAAATGAAGTATGATACTTAGAAATAGCCAATGAAGTCCTGTTAATCTAGAGAAAAGCGATTATTTTTCTGTCTTATAAGAGTTTAGGAAGTTTGGATTTGAATTCAAACTTGACTTTGAACTTCCAATATCAACACTAAATAATTTGGAATAAATATTAAAAACCTTCTTTAAAGTTTAATCAAAAGAGAAAGATAAAATTTGAGTACCAAGACGATGGAAAGGTAAGTCTATCATCTGAGATATTTTCAATTACCTTGAGCTATTTTAAAAATACACAGTCTTACTGATATACAGGGAAAAATAACTAGGTTTTTCTGTTTGTTTGTTTGAGACAGAGTCTCACTCTGTCGCCCTCAGTAGAGGGCTGTAATGTCACAGCTCGCAGCAACCTCCAACTCCTGGGCTTAAACAATTTTCTTGCCTCAGCCTCCAGGGTAGCTGAGACTACAGGCACCTGCCACAATGCCTGGCAATTTTTGTTGCAGTTGCCACTGCTGTTTTAGCTGGCTGGGGCCAGGTTCGAACCCGCCACCCTCAGTATATGGAGCCGGTGCCCTACCCACTGAGCCACAGGTGCCACCCAACTAGGTTGTGAGTGTAACCAGCAAAAGAGAGAAAATATCATTTTATCATGTTTATTATTTGTTTCCTTAAATTTCAGAAAGAAATCAACATTTATTAATTATAATACACCATGCCCTGTACATTGAACTCACATTTTATATTAGACCTTTCCTAAAGCCATTTGAAGTAGTTTTTAAAATGTCAATATATCAATATAGATAATGTTTAATGGTGTTCAGAGAGATTATGTAAGTTACATGAGACTTTTTAGTTATTAAGTAGCAGAATCTATGCTTAAATCCAGATGGTAAACAGAAGCATAAACGTTTAGCCATTTCGTAAGGAAGGGAGACTAGACATACTTGAAGTTGTTTTACTTATTTTGAGTCAGAGGTTGGCTGCATAGGACTTCTTTTAACTTTTTTCTGCTTCTATTTGGAGCAGTCTGCAATGCTTGTGTTGCAGGTTCAAAGAAAAAAATTAAAGGAATTTTTCTTAAAATACTGTGTTCTCCATATCTCTGAGGTGATAAAAGTCTAAAAATCATACTGTGTTTTTTTCAGTTATCGTACATTTTCTCAACCATAAAATAAGTTTCTTGATGGTAGAATTGTTATTAATATTTATGTTTAAGGGGATTTTTATACCACCTTGTACTGTTCTACGACAGCACTGGATACCTTCTTCTAATTTTGACTCTGCTGGTAAAAATACACTTATTGAGTCTCAGGATAGATATTCAAAATCCTGGACGTGATCATTTACTTTTGAATCATTCTATGTTTGATATTGCCAGATACCCTTGGCTGCAGCAGTTCAGAAGGGACACCTATATGTGCTTGCACTTTTTGTGATGACATGGTTTCTTGTAGACTTTCCCTTTTACCTAAGGAAATATTGTCCCTGGAATTTAGCTTGGCTTAAAACATTTCAAAGTGTCCCTCTGAAACATTTTAGCATATAGATTCAAAAAATAAAAACATGTTACAGAAGCATTATTTAGAAATGCAGATTTAGTTTGCCTACCTGTATAAAATCACTAGTGCTAGAGAATGAATTAAAATGTGCATTCACAGAGAGCTTCTTTAATCATCTATTTATTTTATGCCTTTCAAAAATTCTGTAAGAAGTCATGTTTGATTTATCACTCTTAACATGCACCATCAATTTGAAGTTGTTAAATAGTTTACAGATTTATATTAGATTTCCATTACCTATATAGCCTTCTCTTAGGATACTATGTGTATATATATTAGATCAATTAATTGTGATAGATTTCTAATAAATTGTATGTATTTTTGAGATGGCTTAGGAAACATTCGGTGCAAAGGTTGATACTATTACTTATACCAGACATATTCCTTATAATGTAAGGAAACAAAACTTCTGAAATGAGAGAAATTTAAAATATGATAGGTTCATATGCTGGCAGTAGTAAAAATAATCCCCCCAAAACTACTGATACATGTGCCCTAAAGGAAAGAGAATTTTTTAAAAAGATAGGTTTGCACTTCCACGTTTGGTTATTGATATAAATTGAATGCAAATTAGTGAACTGCCTGTCAACACAATTTGAGCAATGACTAATATTGATAGTCTACTTTGAAGTTCCCTTGAAATTGTTCTGCTTGCTTTATAAAACCATAACAAGGGACATAAAGAGCTTGTTTTAATATGCAGAGTGAATTGTTTATGTGAATAACTACATTCCTATAAAAGGCTGATCTATAAATACGAACATTTATGTTGTTCCTTATTTCTGTGTACTCACATTGCCAGAGTGACTGTTGCTTGATTTGGCAGAAGTAATGGAATTTTAAAAGCAGTTGCATGAGCAAATATATCCATTTTCCATATGTACATATTTGCAGTAGCAGGCCATTTACTTATGTTTAAATATTCAAAACTTTGCAGTGTATATGTGTCATACACATTAGGATTTTATGCATTTATAAAATTACAGAAGTGTGGGGATATATGTGCATGTACACCGAGCAAAGTTGTAAATGCTTTAACAAAAGATAAATGCATGCATATTGTATATACTGCTTTGTATTAAATATTTACTTCAGTGATTTTTAAACACAAGTTTGTTTTTTGTAATACAAAATTTTGAATATAATTTTTTTACATATTCTCATGATTTGAAAATCCAGGTGGCCTCTTTAGCCTAATATTTATATTACTTACTCCAAAATACCCTTGACTTCTGCCACACACAATTTCCTGTCCTTTCTCAAATATATTACACAGTTTCATATAGCACATCTATATATCTCTGTATTGGGCACCTTCCTTCCAATATTTATGCCTTGATATTTTCTCTAGTCTAATTTAAAACCATTTTTCTGTTTCCCTTCTCTTCTATCTTGAGATTTGTCAAGTCATGCTGAGAGAATTGTCTTGTCTTTCTTAAAAGACTGTAAGTTCATGGGTGACAGAATCTGACTACATATTAGTAACTTCCAGATCTCACACAGGCCCTGGCGTAGAGGAACATGCAAGTCAGGGTTGTTGAATGAATGATGAAATGAACAGAGTGATAAATGCTTTCTACAGGTGATTATGTATAAACAAAAAGTCAAATGATCTTTCTATGAGCAAGAGGTGGTTGTTAAGATTGCAATTAAATCTGAATGTGAATATTTACTGCATTAAGAATAATGCATTTAATGCATTTTCAATGTTTCTGTCATGAAAGAAGCCCATCATTATGCAATCAGAATCTGCAAACATTCTTTAGAAGTATATAAACTCATGGGAAATTTAAGTGGCTTCAATTTTTTTTTTTTTTTTTTTTTTGAGACAGAGTCTCACTGTGTTGCTCAGGCTAGAGTGCCACGGCATCAGCATAGCTCACGGCAATCCCAGACTCCTGGATTGAAGCAATTCTTCTGCCTCAGATTACCAAGTAGCTGGGACTACAGGTGCCTGCCACAATGCCTGGCTAGTTTTTCTGTTTTTACTAGAAAATTGGTCTCGCTCTTTCTCAGGCTGATCTCAAACTGAGCTCAAGTGATGCTCCTGCCTCATCCTCTCAGAATGTTAGGATTTCAGGTGTGAGCCACCGTGCCCAGCCATGGCTTCAATATTTTTGATCTTCGGAACTTTCGTTAAAATCAACATAGATTTTAAAATCCATTGTGAAATATACTGAAGTTTCATTGGTTTTTATTAAATTGTTTGAGGATTTAGTTTATGCATGCACACACACACATACAATCAAATCTGAAGACCACTCAGTTTATAATGTCCTAGTTACTATCTATAACTTTCCATAGCAAACATGAAATAATTTTCTTCTTAATAATTTACTCCTTTTTTATGTCACTTAAGCAAAACACCTTATAATTCAGTAAAATAATCTGAATCAGCCTTTTATAACATCTGAATTCCAAAATTGTATCTGTTAGTTTGTCAACTTTTCTCTATAGTCTTCCACAAAGATTGAGAGACATTTTTGAATGATAAAACATACAATGAAATTAAAGAAAAACAATTAGAATTATCATTGACTGGAGCCATATATGTATGCAGATTTTTGGTCTGGCATACTAGTTTATTCATTCAAATATTTATTGAACACCTAATACATCATAGGCATTGGTTGTTGAAGTATGATAACAAGAAAATGAAAACATGTCCCTATTCTTGGAGAACTCATTGTCAACAGAAAACTATACAGACTCAGAGAAATGTGAATATTTGTAATGTAAAGTCAAATTTACATTTTCTTGATTCAGAAAGAGATTATCACAAAGAGATCCCCTGCAGTCTGTGATGTTATGGTAAGCATCCATGGTTCGATAGAGGAAGGGTTAATGGTGGGACCACACGTATGGAGCATATCTCAAGGGTACAAATCTATCAAGCATAGAACACAAATGTCTTAACACTGTGATTAAGTGAATGAAGTGAAAGCTATGCCAATTAGTAGGATGTAAGCACTCCAATTTGTACAAATAATCAACACATTGAATCCCACAAATGCATAAATGTATTCATGATCTATGTATATATGACTTAAAAAAAAAAAAAGGAAAGAAAAGATTCTGGGGCTCAGTGCCTATAGCTCAGTGGCTAAGGTGCCAGCCACATACACCAGCGCTGGTGAGTTCAAATCCAGCCTGGGTCTGCCAAACAACAATGACAACTGCCACAAAAAATAGGTATCATGGTGGGCACCTGTAGTCCCAGCTGCTTGGGAGGCTGAGACAAGAGACTTGCTTAATTCCAAGAGTTTGAGGTTGCCGTGAGCTGTGACGCACAGCACTCTACCCAGGGCAATATAGTGATACTCCGTCTCAGGGGGGAAAAAAGAAAGCATTCTGGATCTGTGATTTAAAAGATAAATAGCAGTTACTAAGGGCAATAAAGGAAGTCTATTTTATTGGAGGAATGACTTTATACAAAGCTCCTTTTGTGGGAAATGCTAGAAAGGCCAGAGAAAGTAAATATAAGAGGAAACGAATGGTAGGAATGGTACTAGATAAGGATGAACTAGGTAGGAACTTCTTTGTGAAGGCCTTACAGGCCATGCTAATGGTCCTTTGGATATCTAGCTTAAAAGGAATAGGATGCTATTAAAAAATTCTAAGCAAAGGATGACATGATCATATTTGTTTGCTAAAATTTTCCCTCAGAATGAGGTTTTGAGAGTGTATTGAAAGGGCAGAAACACAAGCTGAAAGCCTCTTGGTTGCTTTTGCATTAATCTAACAAAAAGAAGCTAGTGGCTTGCGTTCATTATAAGACCTCTAGAAGCCATATCAAATGTAAAATAAGATCAATTCTAAAATTCTTATTTTCAGAGAGGAGATATTTCTTCAGGAAAAAGTTGTTTTATGTAATTGTCTACTAAAAAAAAATTTCACTTAGGACTTTATTATATGTAGACCCATTTATTTATCTTTAAAGTGAAATAAATTTCAGAATTTCTAGTGACATCTTTTAACCAAATCAAAGGTACAGCACTCTTACTGATATATAATGATTATACGTATTTCTGCAATATGTATGATTTTTGAAACACTACATTTTTTTAAATTTTATTTATTTATTTTTATTTTTGGCAGTTTTTGGCCAGAGCTGGGTTTGAATCCCCCACCTCTGGCATATGGCACTAGCGCTCTACTCCTTTGAGCCACAGGCACCGCCCTAAAGCACTACATTTTAAAAGCACTTTTGGGTTGATTATAGGAGTGTATCTTAATTGTGACCTTTGGAACATCGCTTTTGGACATATTCATTTCAGTTGCTCTGTGGCCAATAATATTTGGAAGTCACTTTATTCTCTATTTGTTTACATATCGTGTCACTCAGAAAGGTTTAATCGAGAATTTGACTATTATGCACCAAGAAATGTGTTAGATACTACAAATAAAAAGATAAGCAAAAGGGAGTATGCCTTCTTAGGGCTTGCTTCGCCCTTTAAAATAACATCAGATATTAGACAAACACATAAGTAAAGAGTTAAGGATTAAGATATATTTTCTAAATGAAAAGAAATATTAGAGGAGAGAATAATGGTGTGCATTTAATTTACATTTGAGATCAGGGAAGGTCTTTCTGGAATATTTACCTGAAACATGAAGGGTAAACCAGGACGAAAGTAGATGTAGAAGAGCCTTAGAGAATCTGCAGGAAAGCAATTGGATCTGAAGTAAAGAATGTGGTTATTTGGAAAAACATTTTAGTTGTAATGGGGAAAAGGTACCAAATCACATCTGATTCTCTAAAGCAGCCTTCACAATTTTTCTCCACACTGCTCACAACCTACCATATCCAGCCCTCACTAAATAGATAATATCACTTTCTATTTCACTTGGGGCTTGAAGGGAAAATATAGTGAGCTAAAGGTTTACAAGACTTTGTCCAGCTAGAAATAAAGTAGATTAAAAATGAACTTTCCTATGTATAAGGGCTATATATTAATGCATACTCTGTGAATCTTATAAAAGCTATAGAATTTCCCAGAAAAATGCACAGTAAATACCCAGTAAACACAACCTTTTACATATAAATTCAGCAGTTCAAATATTCTTGTAATCCATTCATAAACCAGCTTTCTTGGGATTAAATGGATCTCCAGTTTTCACTATATTCTTGGTAATATAGTGAAGAAACTAAAAGATATATAATAGAAAAATAAATATGTTTGCATGTCTTGTCTTCTTTGCTGTAATTTTACATTATGATGTTTAAACTGCACACTTAAATTCATTTATGGCTGAACTACAAACCATATATCTGTATAAATTAATATATATCTATATACACATACACACATATATGTGTATGTGTAAAATATTTGTATTTGTGTAAAATCTCTTAGTCACAGACACACATGAATGGTGTTAGTGATATCTCAGTCTTGGATGGAAAATTGGGTAAAAGTAAGTTGTATTTTATTTAACCTCTTCTTATATAACCACCATAAAAGGAGAATTGGAAAAACATAGACCTGTGTAGTTTGGCCTGATCTTCTTGCCCTACCACCTATTATTTGTATTACCTAACTCCAATGATTTAACATGCTTACATCTAAGTTTTCTCTTACACAAAATACAAAAGTATACTGAACAAAAGGAATTCTTGTGGGAATCATGTACATACAATGAGTAAAAAAATTAAATTTTCTTTTAGGGTTAAAATTATTCTGTTAAATATAGTCTATTCTCAATTGGCACACAAAAACAATTATAAAGTTTTATAGCTAAAAAGAAATTTATTAACCTCTGTATAGGGGATGTATACTATTGTGGCTGAAATCTCTCTCTGCAGAGTCCTTGATTTGAAAGATTTGAAAAAAATAAATTCACAGAACATGCGAGTAATCAAAAGGACAAATTTTTATTGATTGATAAAAGATAAATAGATAAGGAAGTCTCTGTGATAGTGTTAGGGGGACCTGAATAGGAAGCCCACCTGGGCCTTTTGTCTAGTGGTTTATGTACTACTTTTCCCATCCTGTGGGCAGGGGGCCTTAGGGGATATGTGGTATATGTCTGGTATTTGTCACAACTGGCAGTAGCCATTTGGGCAGAAGTTAATATTAACACTGCTATAGTGCCGGGGAATAAGTCCTGCCTGAGGTGTGCTTCTCTGTTCCTGGAGAAGTAGCCCAGATGAGATACTAATCAGGCTGCTTTTTTATGACTCTGTTTGTATTCAGAAAATGTGTGTTGCAAAGAGCCTATTTTGGCCTGGAGATAGGATGTGTGATGATTCTGATGTCTGAGACTACTTAAGCCTAGATAATGGGGGGATCCCTGTCTAGCCTGGAATGGGGGAATCCAGAATTACTGTATTTAATATATGTAGTTTAAGTCTGGTACCTGTGAGCCAGTGATTTAAGCAGATTTCTTTTCTTTCAAATCCCATTTCCTCTAGACTGAGTGATAAAAATCAATTTTCTCTAATGAACATGGTTTACAAGCTTCATGGCCATCACTTGCTTTGTGATAAACATTTATATCAATGGAACATTGAACAGTAACTTTGTACTCACATGATTGATTATCTTAGGGATGTTTATACTTATATACTTAAATATGTGAAAATTTCACAGTGGTATGGATGGATTTACTGGGGATTTCTTGCTCCTTCTCATCACTTTATGAAAATAAGAGAGAGTTACCGTGAATTTAAATTAGAATAAGTTCTTTGCCATAGTTGATTTTTCTCTTAAGTCACCTTTTCTTTTCTTTTTTTTTAAATGTCCTTTGTAGGAGACATATGTAAATACTCTCTAACCTCTATGTTTTTATTTTACTGAGAGAAATAATACTTAGCCCATTGATTTAATTATTTAGTATGTTAGTATGTTTGGCCAGCAAGGTTCCTTCTAGGACTTATCATCAGGGATCCCATATGAAACTGTTTTTATTCACATTTCAGTAAGGATGATTCAATGCTTTTTAATCAATATTTTCTTTTCTTTCTTTCCTTTTTTTTTTTTTTTTTTTTGCAGTTTTTAGCCAGGGCTGGGTTTGAACCTGCCACCTCTGGCATATGGGGCTGTCACCTTCTTTGAGCCACAGGTGCCACCCTGATCAATATATTCTTCATTTTCCAAAGAGTTACATTGTATCTCATTTATTTTAAAGTTTATTATAATTTTTTAAAATGTGGTCTCACTATGTTACCTAAGCTGGACCAAAACTCCTGCACTCCTACCTTAGCCTCCTAATTGGCTGTGATTACAGGTGTGCACTTCATCATTTTTTAAAGGTGGAGCAATGAGTTTAGAATTGAGTAGCCATAAGATTTCTTTGTAAATCAAACATAATTTTCAAGAGTCTCTTATTAAAACTATTTTCTTATAACATAAGTCTAAAATAACAGAATTATAACAGTATTTATTATGGTATTTGGTAATTAATATTTACTGCTATATGCTATTGTTTTTCTTTCCATTACAATTTATCAGCAGAATTGACATTAGAGAGCAACAGATTAAATTACAAAATCCATTGCTCTCTAATGCAGATAAAATTCTGGCATATTCACTCATTCATTTAAACTCCCTCCCCAAATGTTGCATCTACCAATTGCATATGTGCTATGGTAGCTATGAACCAGGTTAAAAAGCATTAAATAGCTTCTTAGTCTTCATGGTATTCACATTTGAAAGGAAAATCTCATACAAATTCTAAATTAAAATATATTGACTTGAATATTGATATAAGGGTAAATTTGATGGACTGCAAAGCACAAACTTACTTTTGCTATACCTACAGCAAGAAGTCGAATGGAGCTAGAGAATTATAAGAACCCACTTTATTGAGTACTTCCTATATCACCGTGTGCTAAGTTCAGTATTTCACTGTCTTCATTGACTACAATAACCCTAGCGTGAAGATCTGTTTTATTTTACTTGGAGGCTGCAAAATATGCCTGAAATTGCACAGTTATCACATAGCAAAAGCAAGATTCAAGCCCCTATACTTTCTGATTGTAAAGCCCAATCATAATAAATACACAGTATTATATAGCACTAGGTAAATCTATGTGAGTATAAAAGACATTTTCTAGAACAAAGATGGACATGTATCATACCAAGTTAATAAAGATTTCTCAAGAAATTCCTGGGGAAAGAATGCAATACAATTTCTCAAATGGCAGCTATAACAGTCACTGTAAATATATATTTTGAGTTCTTATAATTGGGCTTGCTTAATGCTACCAATAAATTTTCAAATGTGTGCCTGATGTAAAAAGTTTATTAATTTTTTAGATTAAGAGCAAGAATCAAAAGTCAGTTGCTGCCTATGTTTAAATTTTAAATAATAAGTTTAATTTAGCCAAGAATATTTAGCAGTTACCCAGGAGCCCTCTGCAGACTTTTACCCAGTCCCTAAAGTAAACTGGTTTTGGATCAATTTAGAAGCACCTGTGTTTCTTGGCAACTGATATAGCATTTTTGGAAAAGTCCAATAATTTAAATCCCTCTGCGTTTCTCTGCTGGAGGATAAATGGATATATTTTACTTTTGTATTCTTCTTTTATTCCCTAGCCATTTAAGTAGAAAAATATGAAATAATGTGGTCTCCTGAAATATATTGGACAAATAAAGCCTCCTTTCTTTATATTGAAACATATATGAAAATCTAACATATGTAAAATATACGTATGTAAGCACATGTAGTAGTAGACGTATTAGTAGTTTAAATATCTTTAAATTTACACTTCAAAATCTGACAACCTGGATTTTAACATCTTAAGTCAGCCTTTCTAAAGTATTTAATATTTTAGTATACAAGTATTAACTAGTTTATATATGAGTAATTAAAAAGATTCTAGGGGGACTGTTACACATTGTAATAACTAGCAAAACTTTGAACAGATTTCATAGTATAAAATCTTGGAACACCATTGTGTAAATATGGTTATTAATTTCTATTACCTATATTAAGAAAATGGGAACATATAACAGGTGTTGTTTTGAAGGCTATATTAGTAAATGTCTTACCTTATAAATAGTTTTCAACAGCACAAAAAAGTATTTTGAATTCTTTTTAAAAATACTTGGGATAGTAACATTTCAAGGTTAACTTTCAAATTTTAAAGTTTTTAAATTTCTGATCCTCATGGGAAAGATATTTGATATCTATGCCTTAGAATTTGGATTTTTTATTTACATATGTAGTAAACCTTTGAATGATACACTTGACCTGAATTCACAGTGCCAAAAGTGATCCAAAAATTTTGAATAATTTAAAAGATTCAAATATATTATATCCAGGGATATTTTCCTAATCTAAATTTCTCAGTTTATCAAATTCAGGTATGTCACTGTTAATAACTAGGCTGAAAGTCTTCTGTGTAATATTTATCATCTCTAAGTCCTGGGTTATCAATGTTAACACATATGTTAATCAAATCAGAGGACATGTTAACATGTACCTGAAGTTTTTCTCTTTTCTTTAGTAATTTTTTTTTATTTCATTCATGCTATTGCATAAAATCAATACCACATTTTAGGAATGCATAGTAAGTATTGCCATAGAGTAATGCTACATACATTGTTTTCTAACTTAACAGTTGCACCTATGAGTGGTGGGTGATAAGAAAGGATAAAAGTCTGAGAAAATACCAGTATCTGACAGCCTGTTGGCAAGATAGCTGTGCTTTGCCTTTGAGCTTTACCCTCTGAGCCTATTAGTAGGAGTAGAGGAGAAGGGAAAACTGATTTGAAAGGAGGGTGAAATATGATTGGGCAGTCCATAACATATAATGGATTTACAAAATGAAATTGTGTTGCATTCTTGATTAATAACACCTAAGCTGAGGTGTTTTAGTATTACTTACCATTTGAAATGGAAATGCATTTTATCACAACCCTAGAAATGTGAGGTTGGAAGTTATAAACACATCTGGTTCTGGTCTAGAAGATACCATATATTATAAAGGAGAGTGTGGCTGAGGTGGCTGAAGCTTTTTTCTTTCTTTTTTTTAAGAAACCAGTATGATGTGAGGAATGAATGATGATACTGGAGGCACACGGTGTTGGTGTAAAAGTAGTATTGTAATTCAGAAATAATTATCAAAAAATCCTGAATTATAACTTTGTAGAACCTTTAGAAATTGAATTATCAATTTAATACACAGGTCGGGATTAAATTTTTTCATGAGAAAATGGCCAATTTATGAAGTTGTTGTGAGGTTCTTAAGTATACTTGTCATATTACACAAAACAGGTTCTGTCACTGATATGCTCACTAAATCATGAATAGCACATATATGTTTGAAGCGGTTTTGGATAATTCTGCGAGTCTCTTTTAGTTTAATAAACATAAAACGGTAAAACCTCCTCTCCTGCAATATTTGAGCTGCAATAAAATAGTCTTGCACAACTTATAAAAATTAACTCACTCCCCCTTACACTCCATTGGAATTCATCACAGGAGCTCATTTTTTTTCGTGCTAAAATAAAAGGCTAAGGTTTTGACCTACTAAAGCCTTCATTTTTTTTTTTTTTGCTTTACCCCATGTCCTCATTTTTAATATACAAAACCAAAAGCTTTAGCTTCTAGTAAAATGTATCTACTGAAGTATTATATAAATGTCTCATTTTAGGTTGATCAGCTTGTCCTGGTTTATCCAGGAATTTCTTGGGTTAATATTGAAAGTCTCATGTCCCATAAACCTGCTTAGTCCCAGGAAAACTAGGACACTTGGTCAACAAAATGTTCTCGTTTATTTTGGGATTCTTGCATCCCTTGAAAGTACACACAATTTGTTGGATATATATGCATACACATATTTGTCTCAGATGAGGGTTGATAACTTTCATCAATACCAAAGCACCTAGCTATGATCACCCCAATTAAGAAAATAACTACTGTATTATTTGACTTCTGTTGCAGTAAAAAAGAGTGCCTGAAATGGAATAATTTATAAAGAAAGCAAATTTTGTTTTTACATTTATGGAGACTAAAATGTCCGAGGTCAAGGGGCCATATCTGATGAGGGCCTTTGGCTGGTGGGCATTCTCTGAAGAGTCATAAGGCAGCACAGAGGATCACATGGTGAGGAGGCTGAGCATGCAAACATGCTAGCTCACATATTTTCTCTTCTTATATAACTACCGGTCATTTTCCCATTGTAACCTATTCATCCATTAACCCATTAATCCATGGATAGAGTGATCCATTCATGAGGGAAGAGTCCTCATGATCCAGTTGCCTCTTAAAGGCCCACCTCTCAATATTGTTACATAGGGGATCAAGTTGAGGAGAGGACAAATCTTCAAATGGTAGTGACCAAAGGTTGTAGATGCTCTTTGGAAAACTGATGTTACAAAATATAACAAAAATTAAATTATTTGGAAATAGATTTAGAAAATACTAAATGATGAGTTAGAAAAACACTTTATTGCTTTAAATTTTTAATATTTATTTTCAGCTTTAGCTATAGAACCTGTAAGTTCTGGCTTGGCAGACTTCATGAGGATTTCAGGGACAAACTGTGGTTTGAATCCTGTCTCCAAACTTATTAGCACTTGTGCTTGAACACATTGTTTAACATTTTTGTGTCTCTCCTTAATGTAAAAAGGAGAAAATAATGCCTAGCTTTTTTTTTTTTTTTGGCCAGGGCTGGGTTTGAACCCACCACCTCCGGCATATGGGGCCAGAGCCCTACCCCTTTCAGCCACAGGTGCTGCCCATGCCTAGATTTTAATATAATGAGAAGAGATAGAGAAAAAAGGAGCTTATGCCTCTAGCTCAGTGCATTGTGATTTCAGTAGACATTATGTAAAGGGCAACTATTATTTTTCGTAATTTGTAAGTCTGCGTTTATTATGAACTTCACCATTTTATAAACAAACATGTCCCTGTCAGAGTTTCTTGGCATGTTCTTACCTACAGCCTTGACTTTAAACCACCTTTCGCCACAAATGAACAATTGAGATAGCGAGGGTTAACATTATTTATTTATTTGTGTACTAAGTCAGGAAATATCTTTAGGGCATTTTGTTATACTTCTCTGACAGTGAAAGTGAAGTATAGAGTATAAATGTCTTAACACAATAATTAAGAAAACGAGATGAGGTATAAGTTAACCAGTATGCTGTAAGCGCTCCTAATTCTATATGAAATCAGCACATTGTACCCCATAAATGCATTAATGTATGCATGATCTATGCATTTATGCTTTAATAATAATAAAAGAAATTTCGTAATTAGACCTCTTTTGCTGTAAAATTTTTTGCCAAATAGAAATGCCTAAATGTAAAGTAGGAGACTCATTAGTATGCAGATACTTAAAAAGTACTTTAAGCCAGTCAATATTGAGGTCCAAATAATAAGTAGAGCCTGGACACTGAAAATATCACAGAGGGATAGAAATTATGTTACCCAATTTTTTTAAATATGTGTAACGTAAAAGATGGTATATGGATTTGGTCAAATCCCTTTTACCTGAGTTGAGAGAAGGTATCATCTCCCCATATTCCTGTACAGACTGATAAAATGCTCAAAGCTGCTCCACAGCCTGGCTGGCTCATTGAAAGTTTGCCCTTGGAGAGCTTATGATCTTTTAACTTGTTTCATAGCTAAATTCCACTATTATCCAAATCAATGGTGCATTTCCAGGTGATTTGGAAGTTATTTAGAGAGAATTCTGACATTCTGAAATGTTCAATAAACATTCCAAGTCTCCCAAGAATTACTTTTGGACAGCTCCAAATGAATAACAGAGAGGTTAGATGAAATTCCCTTGCTATTATCTGTGCCCACCCTTTTTAACTAACACATGCCTTTGACTGTCTGTTCACTGTTCCATCCAGTTGATTTTGATGCACTGAAAAATGGCTTTGAATATATTTTTGAATAATCTAGCTGGGTCCATCTTTGTGAAATTGCACTAAATACAATCTGTGATCGCGACACTGCCTTTGCTCCAATCTATTTGCTATTTTTGAAAGATGTATGACTTAAATGAAAGATAAGTAGGACCTTTTCACTTAGAATGTTTATGAAGAATGTAAAAGATGCTTTTCCAGTCTGAATAGTTAATTGAGTCTGACTGTACCAGGGTAAGATGCACAAAGAGAGTGTCTATGGCAACTCTGTATATAATTAAGAGGTTAAAAGGCCTTTCTTGAATGTGACTCCTTTCTAAAGTCACTTAATAGAGTAAGTAAAACTGGATATATAGTTAGTCTAAGATTAAAGTATAATAATTAAAGTAAGATAATATGAAGAGGATCACACAATACTGATTGAACCTCAAATGAATATATTCTTCCTTAAACTCAAATAAAGTCTCATTACTCTTGTATTTCTTTGCTATTATGAAATAATAGTAGCCTGTGGGTAATAAGTATAGTGCTTTATAAATGTCAGGCATCTTACAGCATAGCAGGCTCTTTCCTTATATGTTATCCCGTTTGAATCCCCAATCAATTCTGGATATTTGTATGTTCATTTTCTAGACAAGAAAACTGACCCACAAAAGGGTTATGTAACTTGTACAATATCACATAACCAGTATGTGATAGAGTCACACTCAAACCCCGATGATCTAAGTTCAAGTGGAAGGACTTTTTTTTTCTGTGCTCTTTCATTGGGTCATAGAGAACAATGAGTTTGCGGGAAGGGCAGAACAGCTACAAAGTCCTTTGTAATTTGTCTCAGAGGAATGCTCTGCTTCCAAAAGACTGTGTTGAGTCCTTTTTTTCTCATCCACTTGTCTGTTTTCAGGGTTAGGAGAGCCTTTCCTAATGGCTTTTGTTCTCACCATTTCATTCTTCTGTCTGTATTCAACATCTTAGAATAAGTATGTAGTTACGCCTCAGCTTGAAAAACTAATAATTCTCTATTAAAGGAGTTAAGAAAAAAATGACATATAGATAAATTAATGTATTTCATTATTTCTCTGTCTATATATATAGATGATATAGGTAGGTAGGTAGGTAGATAAATATCCATATATCAGATATCTGGATACCAATATACATATACATATCTAAAAAATCAGGATTCTGCAACTGGATTTTCTAATTATACAAAAATATTTTTATTTTTGGCTTTTACCTTTTATGTAATTTACATAAAGAAGATCAAGTAAAATGAAGCTTATGGGTAATTCTTTTTTTATTAAATCATGACTGTGTACATTAATGCATTTACGGAATACAATGTGTCTTATTTCAAGACACATGTGAAGAATTTGTATTAAGTTATTGTGTATGTTAGCATGAATAAAAAATGTAATATTTCCAAGTTAATATACTGAGGGTACCAAAAAATGTACATATCTTTAAGAGATGTTATCTGTGTGTTATTT
>CAUYQV010087747.1:0-21110 GCA_963574575.1 Galagoides demidoff | reverse complement strand
AGCAACCTCCAACTCCTGGGCTCAAGCGAGTCTCCTGCCTCAGCCTCCCAAGTAGCTGGGACCACAGGTGCCCGCCACAATGCCCGGCCATTTTTTTGGTTGCAGCCATCATTGTTGTTTGGCGGGCCCAGGCTGGGGATTTGAACCCGCCACCTTAGGTCTACGTAGCTGGCGCCTTAGCCGATTGAGCCACAGGCGCTGAGCCATTGCTTCTGATCTTAATGGAAATACTTTTTAGTCTTTTACTATTTGGTATGATGTTTGTTGAGGTTTCTCATATGTAACCTTTATTATGTTAAAGAACTTCCCTTATATTCCTAATTATATTGAGTGTTGTCTCAGGAAAGGGTGTTGGATTTTGTTAAATGCTTTTTTTTTGGATGAGTTGGGATGATCATGTGGGCTTTTTTTCCTTGTGTTTTATTAATGTGGTAGGTATGCTACATTGATTGATTGCATGTGTGTGTTGCATTCCTAGAACAAAACTCACTGGATTATGTGTTTCAATTTAGAATATTTAAGACGGGTTTGGTGCCTGTGGCTCAAGTGGCTAAGGTGCCAGCTACATACATCTAAGGTGGTGGGTTCGAATCCAGCCTAGGCCCGCCAAACAACAATGATGGCTGCAACCAAAAAAAATAGCTGGGCATTATGGTGGGCACCTGTGATCCTAGCTACTTGGGACGTGGAAGCAGGAGACTCGCTTGAGCCCAGGAGTTGGAGGTTGCTGTGAGCTGTGATGCCACAGCACTCTACCCAGGGGGACAGCTTGAGGCTCTGTCTCAAAAAAAAAAAAAAAAAAAAAAAAGAATATTTAAGAGCGCATCCTTTTTAGGAGAGACACAAGATGGAAATAAAGATTTTATAGGTCTTGGGCAGTGGTATACCATGACATCTGGAGGCCACATACACACAGAGATCAGGGAGCTTGTGATGAGAGAGAGAACTCATGGGTCAACACTTACCGCAGTATAGGGTATTATCCAAACAAGATTTCTAGAGGGAGTTTCAATGGTGTGTTTGAAGCAAGTAGGCAGGAGTCCCAGGAAGTCATGTGGCACCCAAGAGATAATTCTTTGGCAAGTTGGTATAGTCCATTCAAGGTGTGGTGTCAGTGGGGCCACTCAAGTAGGTTGTAGCTGTCACAAAGGTTAGTGGTCACCAGGAGGCAGAAATCTCAATTGAGTACATTGAGGAACTGGGAAGAGATGGAGACATAGAAACTGTCACGGAGGACACAGCCCTCCTTCAGTATGGGAAAGTCCAAGGACAACATAAAATCATGAGAATTCACTACATCATGGTGTATAATAGCCACAATGCCAGGCTGTTTTTAGAGATGGGGGTCTTTCTCTTGCTCACGCTGGTATTTAACTCCTGAGCTCAAGCATGCCACCCACCTTGGCCTCCCAGAGTGCTAGTATTACAGGTGTGAGCTACTATGCCTGGCTAGCCTGGCTGTATTTTCTTACATGCTTTTTTTTTTTAACATTTGGAACTCTGATGCCTTTAATCAATCAGCAGATTACTTGATTAGCTATGGTTTTTTTTTTTTTTTTTTTTTCAGTTTTTGGTGGGAGCTGGGCTTGAACCTGTCACCCCTGGTATATGGAGCCAGCACCCTACTCATTGAGCCACAGGTGCTGCCCTCTTATATGCTTTTTATTTCTATAACTCAGTAGTAATATCCTAACTTTCATGTCTGGTTTTAGTAATTTGAATTTTTTTTTTGTTTTGTTTTGTGCAATTAAAACAGGTGGAGTAGGCTTTCCAAATGGGAAGAAATCCACATGTGGGTATAATGGTGAAAGGGGTCAGTTTAAAGGTTAGGAAGGTGGGGATTGGGACATTCCCTTTCCTGGGTTGGACATCTGTTGTAAGATTTACCTTTCCCAGGTGGGACATTTGGTGGGGTAGGATGAGAGGTTGACCCATTCACCTTTCTTAGGTAGGATATTTGGTGGGAGAGGGTAGGGAGTTGATTCTTTTAGGCAGGTCCATCCTATTTGGACAGGGTTTGACCCTATCATTCCAGTCTTTTTTGTCTATTATAAGGAGACGGGATGATGAGGGTGATATCTCTTTGACTACTTTCTGCGTGGTAAGGGCTGTGTGGGCTGCCTGTAAAGAGAATGCGAGGGGGAGGGGAATGAGGTAAGGGAGTGGCATTTATAGGAACTCTTTGGCTTTTTCAGCTGGTTGGTATTCAGTAAGGTGAGGATATGAGGAGCTGTTTCCGGGTGACCATCTGGTTAATAAATCAAGAAATGAGGCAGAGGGTTACTGGTTTGAAACTGAGAATGAGATAAAAATCATAGTTAGTGACCTTATCAGATAATAACCAAACAGGAAGGTGGGCACTGAGAGGCGGGAACCAGTTGCAGTTGCCAGGGCCTACAGCAATCCTGAGAAGCCGTCAAATACCCATTACTGAGATCTCTGCCCATTCTTAGAGGATTTTTACAAGGTGGCAGTGTGGATGAAGTTTCTCCCGTATTTGTTAGAAAAGAGAAAAATGTTGGCTTACCTTCTATAAGCAAAAATACCTAGAGTTCCATTTTCCGGGACAGTGTCCAGGAGACATTCTGATTTTCCAAGGTCATTGGTCTTTTGCAGCTAGGCTTAGGAGGGAACTTTGGCTACGTTCTAAGAGTGTCTGCCCTAGATCTTTAGAAAGACTGGGGCAGCCAGACTTCTGCAGGCTGGACACAGTTTGGGGGTAGTTTGGATTTGGGGCATTGCTTTGCCCAGAAGCCTGGTTTGCTGCACTTAAAGCATGACCCCGAGGAAGATTTTGTTTTTTTTCTGGAATGCCCTGAGGAGTTCTAAGAAGTAGCCAGGTTTTGTTTAATGATGCAAGCCAATACTGGAACTCTGAGAGGCACTGCCACACCTTGAAGGCCAGATCAATGAGATCTTGCTAGGAGGTCTGAGGGCCCTGGGGGAATTCCACCATTTTTTTTTCTACCTCTTGTGGAAGCGGGTGGGTGGGGAGCTGTGGAAAGGGGGTGATGGGATATTGTGTAAGGGAAGGATGTGGACTTGAGGATTGGGGTGGTTGATGGGAAGTTACAGATGGAAGGAGGTATCCTACACAGAGAAGCTTCCCAGGTGTTCTGATCCAGAGAATGGAGGGATTGTAGGAGGGGGGTTGGAGAGGAGCAGTAGGGGCTGTGGAAGGGCATCAGGACTTGGGCCGGGAGAATCGGGGAGAGTTCATAGGATGAACACAGGGAAGTGTGAGAAATGCCTGGATATAAGGGATTTCTGACCATTTGCCTAATTTTTTTTTTCTTGAGACAGAGTCTCACTGTGTTGCCCTTGGTAGAGTGCCATGGCATCACAGCTCATAGCAACCTCAGACTCTTAGGCTTAAGCAATTCTCTTGCCTCAGCCTCCCAAGTAGCTAGGAATACAGGCATTTGTCTAATTTTTGACAGTAATTACTGAGATCAGGAAGAATTAAGAGAGCGCAGGTGCCATGTTGAGGCCAGTGCAAGACACTGTCAAGCTTGTACATAGGCCAAGTAGTATTATAGAAAAAAATGAGGCATTTAGGTTTGAGGTCAGGATAGAGGTTCAGAGGCTTGAGATTAGTCAAAAGGTAGCTTAGAGGTGAAGAAGGGGAAATGTGTGGCTGAGCGGTGCCCATATTGAAAACATTAGATAGATGAAGTTTAAGCAGGGTCAGAGAGGTTTCCTGTTTTCTTTTGACTCGCCGGAAGAGGAATCCATTTAGTTGGGTCCAATAGGGTATACTTTGGTACCCCAAAGGGGCTTCTCCCCATCCTGAGCATCCGGCATTAAATGAAAGGTTACAAAGCCAAAGATGAAAGATTATTTTGAGGCGCGAGACGAAAGGAAAACAGAGGTTCAGTTTGTGCAATTAAAATGGCTTTATTCCACCTGGGTGCAGGTAGGGTAAGATTTCCAACCGGGAAGAAATCCACATGTGGGTAATGGCAAACAGGGGTTTTAAGTCGGGAAGGTGGAGGTTGGGACATTCCCTTTCTTGGGTTGGACATCGATCTAATCTTTTTTCTTTTTTTCATAGCTGTTTTCTTTCTTTTCTTTCTTTTTTGAGACAGAGTCTCACTATGTTGTCCTTGGTAGAATGCCGTGGCATCACAGTACACAGCAACCTCAAACTCTTGGGCTTAAACAATTCTTCTGCCTCAGCCTCCCCAGTAATTGGGACTACAGATGCCTGCCACAACACTGGGCTATTTTTTTGTTGTAGTTGTCATTGTTGTTTAGCAGGCCCAGGCTGGGTTCGAACCTCTGAGCCCCGGTGTATGTTGCCAGCCCCTAACCACTAAGCTATCGTTTTTTTTTCTTTTTGCAGTTTTTGGCCAGGGCTGGGTTTGAACCCACCACCTCTGGTATATGGGGCCGGGGCCCTACTCCTTGAGCCACAGGCACTGCCCAGTTATCCTTTTTCTTGATTGTTCTAAAGATTTGTGAGTTTTGTTGATCTTTTCAAAGTACCAAATTTACTTTAGTTGATTGCCTCTATTTTTCTTTTCTTTCTTTTTTTTTTAAATAACAGCTGTATTCAGATATAATTCATATTCTGCACAATTCACCCATTTCAAGTATAGAGTTCAAGACTACACATTCAGGGATCATTTGTATAGTTTGTTCATTTGTTAACAGAGAAGGTTCCCTGAAGGTCTAGAAGAGAGAGAAAGAGAAAATGAGAGAGAGAGAGGAAAGAAAGGGATGAAGGAAAGAAAAGCTGATTCCCTCTGTTTTTCTACTGTCTATTTATCTTTGCTCTGATTTTTTTTTTTTTTTTTTTTTTTTGGAGACAGAGTGTCAAGCTGTTGCCCTGGGTAGAGTGTCATGGCATCACAGCTCACAGCAACCTCCAGTTCCTGGGCTCAAGCGATTCTCCTGCCTCTGCTGGGGACTGGTAGCTGTGACTACAGTGTCTACCACAGTGCTATTTTTTGGTTGCAGCTGTCATTGTTGTTTGGTGGGCCCAGGCTGGATTCAAACCTGCTAGCTTAGGTGTATGTGGCTGGCGCTTTAGCGGGTTGAGCCACAGACGCCGACCCATGCTCTGATCTTTATTCTTTCCTTCTCCTAGTTTTGAGTTTAACTGCTCGTTAGTAATATTTCCTAAGGTGTCCAGTATGGCTTTTGGCTTGGTTTCTCGGAGCTGTGACGTGGCTCAGTACATGTGGTTGTGAGACTGTCTCAGGAGGTCCCATTCTCTGCGGCTGTGCAGTGTTGTAGCCAGCATGTAGCAGTAAACGTGTGTTTCAGTGTGGTCAGTGAAAAATTATACTTTGTTGATTTGTATGTTTTTTAAGGGTGGGACACTTTTGAGTATGCTTTTTAGGTATTTTTAGAACTTCCTATGAATGTATCTTATTTTTATTTTTATTTTATTTATTTATTTTTGAGACAGAGTCTCACTATGTCATCCTCGGTAGAGTGCCATGTCGTTACAGTTCATAGCACCCACAAACTTTTGGGCTTAAATGATTCTCTTGCCTCAGCCTCCCAAGTAGCTGGGACTACAGGCACCCGCCACAATACCCAGCTACTGTGGGTGTGTCTTGGGGGTAGTCTGGGTAGTTTGGGGTTAGAGCCCAGGTGTCTGACCTCTGTGACCCTCTCATGTGCTCCTGCCCAGCTGGCCCAGGCTTTCACAGTGAAGTGTGGTGTCCACGTGTCAGGAGCGTCTCCTGAGAGCATCAGCAGCCTTCTCTCAGAGGTGGCCGAATATGGGACCTACTACACACGCCTGAGTCATTTCTCTCTGCAGCCTGTCCTAGATGCTTCATATAGCAAGGGTCTTGTGTTCCAGGTATGGCCTCAGCCTCATGGTTGTCACCCACCTTCAGGAGAACTATATGCACATTCTGGAAGGTGGGACATAGAGACTCTACCCAGGACCACCAAGTCCATACCTTTTATTTCTTTGGTAACACCTAACCCCTGCTAGTTACCCTTCAGGAATGGGTTGACTGGTCCTAATGTTTGACCTCACCCATCATTCCATTGGACACCTGGGACAGATGTGTTTGAGTGGACTTATAGGTGTTGGGGTTTCTGAGCAAGTCTGGCTCCAGGAATAATTAATTGAAACAGTTGCAGCTGACTCATGTGCTAGGTAAAATCCCACGGGATAGCAGGGTGTGGCCTGAGTGGGAGAGGACGGGCAGGGCATGTCAAGAGAACTGAGGAGCTTCAGGCCCAGGGGGGCTGGGCTGTATGGGCTCCTTTGAGCATTGGTGCCATAGTGGAGCTGTCCAGGTGACAGATGGGGTTTAGGCTGTAGGCTGGGGAGGGAGTACGGCCCTTAGCAGCATGGGGTGACCTTCGAGGCAGAGGAGCAGCAAGTGTGGAGCTGTGAGGGCCCTAAGGAATGGAAGGTGGAGAATGGGTCAGAGAGGGTGTCTGGGAGGGGAGCAGAACTGTGATTCTGGGTTGTGTGCTGTGTGGGACACCCACGCCAGGCCACATGACTCCTGGGTATGTGTGGGCTCAGGTTTGTTCTGGGGCGTGACCCTTAGGGGCCATGTTGCTGTTGTGTAGCCCAGGATACTGGTGCTTCCCAGACCACTATGGTTTTAGCAGCTGAGGCTTTCCAGGGTTAGCCCTGTGTGCAAAGCCCAGCCACCCTTCCAGAATCACCCCAAGACCAGAGATAAATTGTAAAGAAGGCTTTGTGGTGGGCTGTGGCTTCCTGTGAAGGGTCTTTGCTTCTGTGAAGGGCGGGGATGGCTGACTTAACCCATAGATGGCAAATGCTTGGGCATTGGAGCCCAAGGTTGTGGTGCAGAGATAGGGCCTGAGCTTGGGGCCTATCCATTTGCCTGGCTGTTCTCCTCCCAATCCCTTGCCCATAGGCCTTCACCAGCGGTCTAAGGAGGTACCTGCAGTACTACCGGGCCTGCGTTCTCTCCACACCTCCCACCCTGAGCCTCCTCACCATTGGCTTTCTGTTCAAGAAATTGGGCCGGCAGCTCAGGTGAGCCTTCGGGGTGGCTGGGGGCTTACACGGTGGTGGAGGGTCAGCCTATTCTCTGGCAAGGAGGACCCATGAGCACAGCCCACAGCAGGTGTTGGGATAGCTCCTGTCCGGCCAAGCCCACCAAATGCTAGGTGGTGTGGCATCTGCCATTGGCTCCTGTGGACAGCCCAGGAGCTCCTGTCTGAACAGAACCTAGGGTTTAGTAAATACTTAGGCAGGGTGTTGTCAAGTGCTGTTGGGAGAAGGGGAGCGGAGCTGAGGTGCGTGTGGGGAGCTCCACACAGGAGATCTGAGGGCCGAGAGTGCCTGATGCAGTGAGGGAGGGGGTGCCTGGGGCTGAGGGTGGTTCCTGCAGACACGTGGTGCTCCATGTGCTGTGTGCCACATATACCAGTGTAGGAGAAAGGGGCCTGCAAGGGGCTTGGTTCTCCAGGCCAGAGTAGGTGGTGACATGGGCAATGTGGTGGGGAGCTAAGGTGGAGCCCAGGTGTGGGATGGTGCCTTCATAGACACAGGATGGCTAGAGACTTTGCCATGGCCTGAGAGTGAGTGGGGAACTGGTTGGCACATTGAGGGTGTGGGCCTGGCAGGTTGCTTAGATCTGGGTTTCTGGGATACAGATGGTTTTAGAGTCTGGGTGGGTGGGCCAATGACTTTGAGAAGCACAAAGATAACACCTGGTATCTGGCTCAGGCTTGGGGACCCAAAGCCCTCTCACTTGGACTGATCCCATTCTGGGTCTAGGTACCTGGCCGAGCTCTGTGGCGTGGGCATCGCGCTCCCAGGAGCCAGTGGAGGAGGGCCCAGGACTGCGTTCCCCACTGTGAGTCATGCCTCTTTGCTGAGAGTGGAGGCCTGGCTAGCTCTAGGAAGTGGGGGTGGCTGTGAGTAGCCCCTTGGGCCACTACTAGATGGGGCTCCCCTCTTCCACAAACTCTAGTGTGCTGAATCCACTGCCCTTGCCTTTCTGCAGGGAGTGAAACTGCTGTCTTACCTCTACCAGGAGGCTCTGGGCAACTGCAGCAACGAGCATTACCCTGTGCTACTGTCCTTACTGAAGACTAGCTGTGAGCCCTACACGCGGTAGGCAGTAGGCCTGGGTGCCCCAAGCGGGCAGGGTGGGGGCGAGGCTGTGCTCAGACAAAGGTGACTCTGACGGTAGCCTTCTGTCACACATCCACAGAGTGCAGTCACATGCCAGGAGGGCAGCATGGGTGACTGGACTGTGGCTGTGGGCATGCTGGGTGGGAGGCCCAGCCCACCCCATGCACCGGCCACACCCACCTCACTGCTGGCCCCCTTGTCATCTATGCAGGTTCATCCATGACTGGGTGTACAGTGGGGTTTTCAGAGATGTTTACGGCGAGTTCATGATCCAGGTGAACCACGAGTACCTGGGCTGCAGAGGTGAGTGGCCGCTGTTGCCCCACATCTGTAGGCTTGAACTCAGGACCACTGTGACACAGCCCTGGCTGTGATCTGCCACCCTCAGATAAGCTCTACTGGACCCACGGCTATGTGCTCATTTCCAAAGACGTAGAGGACTGTGTGCCTGTGTTCCTGAAGCACATCGCCTATGATGTGTATGTCTGCGGCAAGACCATCAACCTGCTCAGGCTCTGCCATCCCCGGGTGAGGAGGGTCTTACCTGTCTGTGCCTCTGGGCAAGGGCTGCCCTGGGTGAGGAGGGTCTTGCCCATATGTGTGTCCAGGTGAGGGCTATGCCTGGGAAGGGCTCTGGTTGACTGAGTGTGGTGGCTATGCCTGAGTCCTCGAGCTACCTGCCCTGGGGTCTGCCCAGGGCTCACCACAGGTCCTCTCTTGAGCAGCATTATCTCTGTTGGTCCGACGTCCCTGTGCCTCGAATCTCGGTAATTTTCTCCCTTGAGGAGTTGAAGGAGATTGAGAAGGACTGTGCTGTCTATGTTGGGCGGATGGCAAGGGTGGCTCGCCACAGCTCCATCAGCAAAGAAGAGAAGGTGCGTGCACCACGGTCACTTCTCTGTATCGACTGGGGGCTTAGGCTGATGGCCTTGGGATGTGCAAAGTGGGGAGTCTCCCTTCTGGCCTTTCCACCCTTGTGGTGGCTAGTGGCTGCTGAGGGGAAGCCAGATGCCTAGGACAGGGTCCGTGTCCCCCTTCATTTGTCTGGATGACCTGGCCTGAACCCTAGGCAGTTTTGCTATGGGCAGCTCCACTGAGGTTTCCCTTAGGCTTGCCAGTTCTGGACAGACTCAGTTCTGGCCTAGCTCCAGGGCCGCAGGGCTGAGTTTCTGTGCGCAAATGGCCTCTATAAACTCCCCTCTTGCTCAGAGGGATGGATGTCCCTGGGATAGGGGCTGTGCATGTATATCTTATGTACTTGGTGGGTGGGAGTTTGTTGGTAGGGTCATTGCCATTCTCAGCAACACTCTTCCTGGCCTGGTACGTGGTGTGCAGTAGGGAACCCTGGGCAGGGGCAGACCCAAGAGGCCTAACAGGGAAGCCCCCTGTCTGAGACCCCCTTGGTCTCCCTCCAGGACAGGCACTCTCAGCATGGGGCCTCAGCCCTAGAGGTCTCTGAGAGCCTATTGGTTCCAGCCTTGCCTCTTCTCAGAAGGGAAGGGATCTGTCTGGTGCCTTCTTGTGGTCTTGGATTTTGCATCCTACTTGTTGACCCTGAATCTGCGTGGGGTGTTGAAGGGAGCAGATGTGACCACAGCTGGTGCCTCCAGCAGCCATCCCCTTTCCTAGGCTGTCCCAGGTGAGGGGATAGAGGATTAGGACACTTTGTTTACTGATTATCTTTCTCAGGAATTACGTATGGAAATTGCAAAACAAGAATTAATCGTCCATGCCCGGGAAGCAGCATCCAGGGTCCTGAGTGAGCTGAGTGGTAAGCATGGGCTCAAGTCTTCCCCTTTGCAGTCTGGGGGTCCCTGTGGGGGATCCCTGTGACTGTGCACCTCTCACCATCCCCATGTAGACAGGCAGATGTTGGAGCAGATGGCTTTGGATGCCCGGAAGCGAGAACAGTTTCAGAGACTGAAAGAACAGTTTGTGAAGGACCAGGAGGTGGGTGTGTACCACCCCTGGGGGTTTAGGATTGTGGAGTCCTGATATAACCAACCAGGCTGTTGTTGTGCAGCGACGCCTGGCAGCCAGACAGGAGGAGTTGGATGATGACTTCAGCTATGCCCGTGAGCTCCGAGACAGGGAGAGAAGGCTGAGATCCCTGAAAGAGGAGCTGGAGAGGAAGGCGAGGTAGGTGGCAGGGCTACAGGCAGGCGGGGGGTTGCAGAGTCCTATAGCGCTGCTTTAATCTTGGTGATGATGACTTGACTTTTTCATTTGTCAAAGTGAAGTGTACAAAATGTCAAGTGTACATTAAGGTAAACCCATACACTGAACCCAGAGCACCCACCTGAATTCAGTGCATGTGGCCATTATGCTATATTCAGATATCATTGGCTATCCTGAATGTCTTCTTTTTTTTGAGACGGAACCTCAAGCTATCCCCCTGGGTAGAGTGGCATCACAGCTCATAGCAACCTCCAACTCCTGGGCTCAAGCGAGTCTCCTGCCTCCGCCTCCCAAGTAGCTGGGACCACAGGTGCCCGCCACAACGCCCGGCCATTTTTTGGGTGCAGCCATCATCGTTGTTTGGCGGGCCCAGGCTGGGGATTCGAACCCGCCACCTTAGGTGTACGTGGCTGGCGCCTTAGCCCATTGAGCCACAGACGCTGAGCCTTAAGCAATCCTCTTTAATCTTAGCTTTCAGGTAGCTGGGACTACAGGTGCCTGCCACCACACCTGGCTGTTTTTAGAGACAAGGTCTCACTTGCTTAGGCTGGTCTCGAACTCCTGAGTTTAAGTGATCTACTTCCTTGGCTTTCCAGAGTGCTGGATTACAGGAGTGAGTCACTGTGCACAGCCAGAACTAGAGCTTGGAAGGGGCTGAGCTGTTCAGCATCTTAGAGAAAGCCCTTTGGAGGAGAGGATGTCCTGCTCAGCCTATGGGATGACCAGTGAGGGCTGTGCCTGTAGGGGGGTGTGTCTGTGTATGCACTTAGGTTTGTGTACGTACATGCATGTGTGTGCGTGTGTGCATGTGAGTAGATTTTCTACCATTTGTACATGGAGAAGAGGCACAGGAAACATATTTTTGGCTTATGGCAGCCAGATTGGTGATGGCCAACCCAGGTCTAAGCCCAGTTGCCTGCTGGAGAGGCTTAGCCATTGGGAGTGACAGGCAAGTTAGGCTTTAAATTAAGCAAATAGAATGCTTGTATTGGTTTTGCTTCATGCACTTTTACACATTGGCCTCAGTCAGCGGGGCCTGCACCTATAGAATGGGAAGAGGTGTGTGTGCTCAGACTGGTTTCTTGAGGGGCTGGGAGCTGCCACCTGGCTTCAGGTTGTATAGAGCAGGTGTCCTCAAACTACGGCCTGCGGGCCACATGTGGCCTGCCTAGGACATTTATCCGGCCCACTGGGTGTTTTTGCCGCTGCTGTCTGTCCTTCTTAGCAGCCGACTTGTCCCGAGGCCCGCAGTCCAGCCCTCCAATGGTCTGAGGGACAGTGAACTGGCCCCCTGTTTAAAAAGTTTGAGGACCCCTTCTGTAGAGTCTCATCCTGTATTTGTTAGACAGGATGCGGGCAGGCAGGTGCCTCCCAGGCCTCCAAGTGACACCCCTGCAGCTGCATCACCAGCAGCATCTGTGGCAGGGCCTCTTCCTAGACAGTCCAGCCCAAGCTGTGCCTGCTGCGTGGGGTGACTCTGGTGACCGTGTCCTCTCTGGGCAATGGCTTCAGGCAGGCCCTGGTCGACCATTACAGCAAGTTGTCTGCAGAAGCAGCTCGGCGGGAGCAGAGGGCGCTGTGGAGAGTCCAGAGGCACCAACTGGAAAGTGCACGGCTTCGTTTTCTCTCAGAAGATCAGAGATGCATCCAGGTACCACAGCATCTCTGATCTTCTATCTTTTAGGTGGAAGCTCTTCCCTTAGCTTTGGGGCTCTTTGAGCCCCTGGAAACAGCACACAGATGTATGTGCAGGTGTCATTTTGGGCTGGTGTTTCTCATTGCTTTGCAGAAGGGCACTGTGCTGCCCCTGAGTGACACTCAGTTACACAGGTACAGATAGATGGTAAGGAGCTTGCAGGTATTCAGCACCTCTGCAGCCAGGCTCCCAGCTCAGCCCAGTGTGTGTGACTGCCGTGTATGGTGGCTGGGTTGGGCTGGGCACCAGCTCCCCTACTCACTCCTTAGTTGATGCTCTTGTCCTGCCAGCATGAATTTCAGGGGGTACTAGAAGACGTGTTGGAGGGTCACAGGCCTCAGGAACCTCTTGCTGTCCTCCAGAGTGCATGCTCCCAGGTGAGGGGCCAAGACAGGACCCAGGGTGCCCAAGTTCTGAGTGGGGTATGCTGGCCTGGCCATGTGCCATGGTCCTTGGTGCTTGCTGAGTATTGCTGAACTTGGGGCATGGGGTTAGGTAGCTGGAGTAAATGAGAGGTCAGACTGGGTCTGATGGCACTTGTGTTTCAGGCTACGTCTCTGGGTCCTGAGCACCCAAACAGAGGCCAAGGCTGTGATTCCAGGCCCAGAAAGCAGCACTTGGGTACCTGGGACTGTGTCCACAGGCTGAGTACACCAACGTCACCGTCCCTGGAGGCTACGGCAGTGGGGACTTGTGAGGGGCTCCAGCCAGGGGACGGGGCTGGGCCCTTCTCTGCTGGCCTCAGTGTTGGAGACTTCCTGCCTATGGGCCTGGAGGCCGAGCAGCCTGTGCAGACCAGTGAGGCCCCCCTGCTGGAGGAAGTGCTGCAGACCATCTGTCCAGATCTGCCCTCTGCAGCTCTTGGGGAGACACCTGCAACAGCCAGCACTCAGTCCTGTGAGCTGCAGGAGTATGATTTTAGTACCATCCTGAGGCCAGCTGTGGCCACTTCACCTTCTCCAGGGACCTTCCAGGCCATAGAGGGCAGCTTGAGCAGCTCAGGGCAACAGATGTGGGGGGACACTGGCATGAAGCTGGGTGCATGTGTCCCTGACACACAGGTGGCTCTGCCTCAGTCATTCCCACACAGCAATGTCACTTCTGAGGAGGGGAGCAGCCACTCCACAGAGCAGCCCCTTGGACACATGTCAGGGAATGACAGTCCCACAGAAGGCTGTGTTCGTGGAATGGCTCCCTCTCGGCCACAGTGGAAACTCCATGGTCATGTGTCACGTGCTAGCATCAGGGTTGGGGAGAACGTGTCAGATGTGGCCCCCTCTAGACCACGGTGGAACCTCCACGGGCACGTATCAGACGCCAGCATCAGGGTCGGGGAGAATGTGTCAGATGTGGCCCCTTCCCGGCCACGGTGGAACCTCCACGGGCACGTGTCAGATGCCAGCATCAGGGTTGGGGAGAATGTGTCAGATGTGGCCCCTTCCCGGCCACGGTGGAACCTCCATGGGCATGTGTCAGACACCAGCATCAGGGTTGGGGAGAACGTATCAGACATGGCCCCCACCCGGCCATGGTGGAACACTCATGGACACATCTCTCAGTTCCCCATGATGCTGGGGACACTGTCATCAGAAGCTCAGCCAAACATGTCTGGAACCCCCCAGGCCTCCCCTGGCCAGGTGTCCTTGGCAGGCCTCAGTCCTGGAGTACAGAGCCTACCCCTGGAGAGTGGGCCACAGTCTCCTGTGGGAACGGTGCTCTCAGCGTACTCCTCTGCCTCTGGCAGTGAGGAAGAGAGCAGCCTTCAGACCTCACCATCAGCTGTGGCCAGACCTCATACTCTGGGAGATGGTGTCCACGAGGAGCCAGGTCAGAGTGGGACAAACTGGTGGTCAAAAGTGGGCTTTGGGGCCAGTGAGGGCCACAAAGCCTGGGCAGCCTCCTCCTCCAAAGACCCTCAGGGCATCTTTGTTTGCTAGATCCTGAGATGCTCTTCTGGGTCCATAGGAGGTGTATCCTGAGCCAGGGCTGGCCTGCTGTCCCCTCAGTGGGCACTTGGTCCTGACATTCTTCCCCTACTTCTGTGCCCACCCAGGCCCAGGGAGGAGTGGAGACACTGAGGACCTCTCTGCAAGTTGGCCTCTGAACCCACAGGTCAGGGTGGACACATTCTGGGGCTTCTGGGGATGCGGCTTCGTCCCTCTAGGTCCCATGTGCTGTTTTCCTTTTTCAGCACAAGGGTAGGGAAACAGGGAGCAGCGGGCTGGGTCGGAGGCGGTTCTCTGAGGCCTGCCTCTTTGCAGGAAGCCGCAGCTGCCCAGAGCAGCCCAGGTTCTGGCAAGGAGGCGGTGGAGGCCCGGCGCTGGGGCCGGGAGCAGACCTACCTGAAAGGCCTGGCCACGCAGTATCCTCTGGAACGGTATCCGGACAGCTATGAGGCCATGTGTGAGTGGACAGGCCTGAGCGGGTGGTAGGCGGAGCCGCGTGCCAGCGTGACTGACAATCTGGTTTCCGCAGCGGAGCCACCTGCTGCTCACCTGCTACACCATGCGCTTTCTCGGGCCTTCGTCTTCCCTGTTGACCCTGAGGTCCAATCAGCCGCGGACGAGACTGCAGTGCAGCTGAGTGAACTGCTGACGCTCCCTGTGCTCATGAAGCGTTCGATCACCGCCCCGCTGGCCGCCCAGTGAGCGCCCAATCTGCCCGGCTCCCTTTCCCAAACTCCCGGCTCCGTCCCTCTGCCCGAAGCCAAACTCCAGGCCCCGCCCCTACGCCCCGCCCGTGACTCCAGACCCCGCCCACAGCATCTCCCTAGTGAACAAGGCTGCTGTCGACTACTTCTTCGTGGAGCTGCACCTCGAGGCGCACTGCGAAGCGTTGCGGCACTTCCTGCTGATGGAGGACGGCGAATTTGGCCAGTCACTTAGTGACATGCTCTTCGAGAAAGTAATGGCACAACCTAGGGGAAGAGGTGGGGAGGGAGGGAAGGCGCGGAGCCTCGGCCCTGCGGAGCGGCTCGGGACTCCGCCCCTTTCCCCGCCTCAGCTTGGGTCTGGGCTGTCGCCTGGGGAGCTGCTCAGCCCGCTGGCCCTCAACTCAGTCCTGAGCAAGGCCCTGCAGTTCAGCCTCCATGGGGACTCTCCGCACGCTGCCAACCTCTCCTTCGCTCTCAAGTACCTGCCTGAAGCGTTTGCGCCCAACGCCCCGGACGTGCTGAGCTGCCTGGAGCTCAGGTACAAGGTCAGCGCTGGCCCTCATCATGTGGACGTGTGCTGCGTGAGCTGAGGGCCGCTGCTGAGTGGGACTTGCTGAGCAGGTGGACTGGCCCCTCAACATGGTCATCACCGAGAGCTGCCTGAGCAAGTACAGTGGCATCTTCTCCTTCCTGCTGCAGTTGAAGCTCATGATGTGGACACTGAAGGACATCTGCTTCCACCTCAAACGCTCAGGTGAGGCTGCCTGGGGCCAGGCCATCCCATGAGGCCGCTGCTCACCCCATGCCCAGGGCCACTGCTCACCTTCTGCCCTCTGCCCAGCCCTGGTGAGCCGGGTGGCCAGCTCCGTGCAGTTTCGCCAGCTGCAGTTGTTCAAGCACGAGATGCAACACTTTGTGAAGGTCACCCAGGGCTACATTGCCAACCAGATCCTGCATGTCACCTGGTGTGAGTTCAGGGCCAGGCTGACTGAGGTGGGCGACTTGGAGGAGATTCAGCGAGCCCACGCTGAGTACCTGCATAAGGCTGTCTTTAGGTGAGGCTGGGGTCACCAGGGTCCTGTCCCCAGCCCCCAGGGCGCCACCCAACAGCAGCACCACCTTCCTGCAGGGGCCTGCTGACCGAGAAGGCGGCACCGGTCATGAACATTATCCACAGCATCTTCAGCCTCGTGCTCAAGTTCCGCAGTCAGCTTATTGCCCGGGCCTGGGGCCCAGCCAGTGGCCCTCAGGGTGCTGAACACCCCAACTTTGCCCTCATGCAGCAGTCCTATAGCACCTTCAAGTACTACTCCCACTTCCTGTTCAAAGGTGAGTGAGCCACTGTCAGGCTGGGGCCCAGAGCTGTGGGCACAAGTCTGAGCTTCTCATTCACGTGACCCTCAGTGGTGACCAAGCTGGTGAACCGTGGCTACCAGCCCCATCTAGAAGACTTCCTGCTGCGCATCAACTTCAACAACTACTACCAGGACGCCCGAGGGCCTCCTACGCAGGGAACATGTGGGAAATAAAGGTGCCTCAGTCTATCATTACCTCTACTCTGTCTTGGGCTGGGCACAGGGTAGGGGGAGGAACGACCAAATGGAGGCAAATTTGAGGAAATTGGTGGTTTATTTAGGGGCCTGGGAGACATATGTAGTGGGACTGGAGGAGCCACCTGGTTGGTGAGACCGGCAGCCCTGCCTTTCCCCACACACAGCTGAGCTCCCCTCATAGGGACCTCACTGGGTCATGCTGCTGAGCTGATGTCAGACAGAGACGGGTCAGGTCCTGACTGGGCGACTCTGCCATCACAGAGAGACGGGCAAGGGGGGGCAGCCTGGTGCCGTCTCATGACTCCGCAGCACTTGAGGGCCTCGGAGACTCCAGGAGCCTGGAGCACCCAAGGCCATTATGAAGATCATGTCACACACAGTTCTGCCGCCCAGAGTGGGGGCTTGCTGCTGTAGGAGGGCCTCCTGCTGGTTGCCCTGCTGCCATCTTTGGGCTCAGCAGCAGCCCCTCCTCCATTATCATAAGGGGTCTCCAGCAGCTTCAGCACACGTTGCACCTGAGGGACATCAAGGATAAAGGGTCTGAGGCCACCCCTCCCTTCTGGGGACACATTAGGGGGCTGGCAGGCATGCTTGCCTCTGAGAAGTCTCCACCCTCGGCAGCCTCGATGGCAGTCTGTGCGATGTAGTTCCTCAGCACGTACTTGGGGTTGTTGGCACGCATCACACGGATGTGCTCAGCCTGCCAGGCGGCCGTGTCCCCAGCACACTCCATGTCCTTGTCCAGCCGGGCTCTGGAATCACATCTGGTCTGGTCTTTCCCAGTTGTGGCCCATACCACCCCCAGGCCATCCACAACCACCGAGGTATGGTGCCCTGGCAGCCACAGGCTCACCTGTACTGCTGGAGCCAGCCAGCCCAGTGTTCCCTGTTCTGACTCTGCAATTCGTCCGGGCTTAGCTGCTCCAGCCGTGCCTGCTGCTCCACATGCTCAAGCTCCCTCGTGATGTTTGCCCGTGTGCCCATGAGTGCAAACAGCTGTGGGTTTGACTGTGCCAGCATAAGCATCATGGAGACCTGCCTGTGGGGTGTGGGCGGTGCAAGGTATGTCTTAGGGCTGCTAGGAGGGCCTGTCCCCAGCCTGGAGCCCTGTTGGGGGTGAGTCCAAGTGGGCACCCACCACCCATGTTCTGCAGAAGGCAGGGACAGTGTCTACATGGACAATGTCACGTATGTCCTAACTGGATGCTTTTCCTCCTGGAGCCTCACTGACCCCCGGCGTTTGATGCCTGTGGGGTGCCTGCTGCTATTAGGACTATTCCCAAAAGCTTTGCACGTCCCCAACTGCCATATTCCTTTCTGTGACCAGAGGCAGCTGCTGCCACAACCAGGACTGCTATATCATCCTCCACTCTGGGCAGCTCTTGCTGTAGAGAGGCAGTATGGAAAGGGTGGCCTGAGGGCCTTCCCCATTAAGCCAGAGACTATTCTGAGAAGCCCACCTGCAGCAGAGCCATACCACCCCCACACCTGTGTCAGCATTATTTGTCTACTTGGTGCCAAATGCACTCCAATGCCACAATAGATATGACTGGATTGCCCCTTTCTCTGGGAAGGAATGACCACCTGGGTCCTCAGACATATCCCCAGAACCCAGCTAGCTCTGTCTCCATATTCCCCTCAAACCCACATTCTGAAAATTCCTCCCTTTCTGGAAACAAAGTCCAAGGAAGCAAGACCCAGATACCCACCTGGGATCCATTTGGGGTCGGAAGGCAAGTCTTAGCTCCTCCAGGGAAGCACACTGTGCGGTGAGCACAGCCAGGAACTCCTCCAGGTCTGGTGACTCCCGCTCAGTTGGGAAGGAGCTCAGTGAGTAAAAGGTATTGGTGAAGTCGGCACCTGGAGCACAGACAGCTCGGGAGTGGGGGCAGTCATGGGCCCCACAGGCCTCTCCACAACACTGTCCCACTGTCAGACTGACCTATATCCTCTGGGCAACACGTGCTGAGACCTGCTCGGCAGCACATGTTAGGCACCTGCCCCCATCAAGTCCCCATTCCTTGGTTTCCACCCATCTGCACCTAGTTCAACCTCCATTCTCTGTGGACCTGCAAGTTCTCTGTGAGATACCCGCTGTGGAGGGCACCTACCCTGCTGTCATCACAGTCACCACTGCCTCCTTGGGGAGCTACAGAGTACTAATGTGAAGCTGTTGTAACATGCCTGGCCCAGGCCAACACATCACATATACTGTGAGGTTCTCAACCTGATTTGTTTAAACACAGTCACATGTAGTCATGGACCTCAAGATAGTGTCTAAAAATTAAATGCGAAAGAAACCAATGAGGGAATCAAAATAGTATATTGCAAAAAAAAAAAAAAATCAAACACAAAAGTTGGAGATAGGGCAGCGCCTGTGGTTGTGGTTCAGTGAGTAGGGCACTGGTCCCATATACTGAGGGTGGCGGGTTCAAACCCAGCCCTGGCCAAACTGCAACAAAAAGAAAATAGCTGAGCATTGTGGCAGATGCCTGTAGTCCCAGCTACTTGGGAGGCTGAGGCAAGAGAATCACCTAAGCCCAAGAGCTGGAGGTTGCTGTGAGCTGTGACGCCATAGCACTCTACTGAGGGTGACAAAGTGAGACTCTCTCTAAAAAAAAAAAAAAAAAAAAGCTTGGTGCCTGTGGCTCAATCGGCTAAGGCGCCAGCCACGTACACCTAAGGTGGCGGGTTTGAATCCCCATCCCGGTCCGCCAAACAACAAGGATGGCTGCAACCAAAAAAAAAAATGGCCAGGCGTTGTGGCGGGCGCCCGTGGTCCCAGTTACTTGGGAGGCGGAGGCAGGAGACTCGCTTGAGCCCAGGAGTTGGAGGTTGCTATGAGCTGTGATGCCATGGCACTCTACCCAGGGGGATAGCTTGAGGCTCCATCTCAAAAAAAAAAAAAAAAAAGAAAAGTTGGCAATAGTGGAAAAAATGAAGGGTAAAAAAGGTATGAGACAGAAATAGCAAGATGGCAGAAAGTACTTTAATCCATTTACTTTTACAGTAATTACTGGTAATCTCTCCACCAAAAGGCAGATCGGCAAAATGGATAAAATGATACAGTTCAACCACATGCTGTCTGCAAGAGACTTGCATTATATTCAAAGATATAAATAGGTTGAAAGTGAAAGGATGACAAAAATACTTGGCTGGGTTCAGTGGTTTAGGCCTATAATCCCAGCACTTTGGGAAGCCAAGGTGGGATGATCGTTTGAGGACAGGAGTTCGAGACCAGCCTGAGCAACACTGCAGATCCCATCTCTACAAAAGATGGGAGGAAAAATCTGCCCGATGTGGTGGTGTGTGCCTATGGGGCTGAGGCAGGAGAACTGCTTGAGCCCAGGAAGCGGAGGTTGCAGTGAGCTAGGATGACACCACTGCACTCCAGCCAGGTTGACAGAGACAGACCCTCACTCAAAAAATAATCCAGTGAAACAGTAACCTATGGAGAGCTGAGGTGGCTGTACTGTATCAGATAAAGCCAAAGAGTGGCATTACATATGGCTAAACAGTTCTTAGGACATGGAGAAAGCCAAAAGAAAAGTCAATTCACGGAGATGTCAACATTATAAACATGTACCAAACAGCAGAGCCTCAAACTACAAAAACATGCACAGAATTGAAGGGGGAAACAGAATATGCTACTTTTAATAATGGACAGAATATCTAGAGGCCAATAAAGAAACAGACTAACCCTTGAACAGACCAGACCCTCCCTTAAGCAGCTGTGAGCCAACCAGCCAGACAGTACCGCTGCCAGATGCACTCAGGACAATCTTCAGGACTGGCCATAGATTGAGCCACAAAACAAGTCTTTAAGACTGATATCTTTTCCAATCACAAGGTTAAAAGGAAAGAAAACTAGAAAATTTACAAATAATACAAAGATATTTACTCTTAACAATGGGTCCCCCAAAACTGCAAGTGAATTCAGAAACTCTAGAGATGTATAAAAACAAAAGAAAAGAAAAGAATAGTTGTAAATGGCTACATTTAAAAAGGAGATCTTAGGCTGAGTTGGTGGTTTACACCTGTGGTCCCAGCCCTCTAGGAGGCTGAACTGGGAGGATCGCTTTAGCCCATGGGTTTGAGTTGCTATGAGGAAGGCTGATAATATGGCGCTCTAGCCTGTGTGACAGAGGGAAACTATTTAAAAAAAAAACACCTCAAATCAAGAACCTAAGTAATGAGGTAAAAGAAATCAGCAAAGACCAAAGCTAGCAGAAGGAAATAATAAAGCCTTGAGAGTGCTAAATGAAGAGAATAGAAAAATAAGAGAAAAATCAAATAAGGGTTCTAGATCAACAAGCATTTTTAGCTGTAGTGATAAAAGTGAGGACACAACTAAAGTCAGAAATGGAAGTGGGAAAATAATAGAATATGAGAGAATACTATGAAAAGGTAAGTAACTGTATGACTTACATGAAGTATCTAAAGTTATTAAGTTCATAGAATTGAAGTGTGGAATGATGTTATAGGGGCTGTGAGAAGGGGAAAAGGGGATTTATTACCCAACATGCATGAAGTGTCAACATGAATAAGCTCTAGAGATCTGCTATACAACACTCTATCTACAGTCAACAATAACATGTCTGTTGTATACTTTAAAAAAAAAATTTTTTTTTTTTTGAGACAGAGCCTCAAGCTGTCCTCCTGAGTAGAGTGCTGTGGCATCACAGCTCACAGCAACCTCCAACTCCTGGGCTCAAGCAAGTCTCCTGCCTCAGCCTCCCAAGTAGCTGAGACCACGGGCGCCCACCCCAGTGCCCAGCTATTTTTTTGGTTGCAGCCATCACTGTTGTTTGGTGGGCCCGGGCTGGATTCGAACCTGTCACTTTATGTGTATGTGGCTGGCGCCTTAGCCACTTGAGCCACAGGCGCTAAGCCTGTATACTTAAAAATTGAAGTGTTTTTTTTTTTTTTTTTTTTTTT
>CAUYQV010087738.1:0-21869 GCA_963574575.1 Galagoides demidoff | reverse complement strand
TTGTGAGAGGGGAACTGATTCACCCTGCTGGTCGCCGCGTCAGTGCAGCTCCACACAGACTTCTAAAATTATAAGATGGATCGGTTTCTAAGCAGAGTCCCTTCCCCTCAAGTTTCTGTCCAAATGCCTGGATCTCTGGCACCCTAAACCGGGTCCAAGTGTCTCCCGTTTCTGGCTGCAAAATTCAGCTTGGGAGTCCACGCCTCACTGCACTCTCTGCGAGACACACAAACTCCCCACGAACTGGGTACAGGAGCCTTTCGTCGGGGAAGGATTGGTTTCTGTCTCTCAGGATGCAAGTCACGCCCTGGCACCGCAAGGCGCGAGCCCCGGACCTGATGCCGCAGGGCACAGATGGAGCCGTTTCAGCTGCTGCCCTGAGTTTTTTCTGGCTGACACCGTAGTTCCGGACTACACTTCCAATCCAGCAATTCACCTCATTGCTGCTCGCCCTGCGCTGCTTATCCGTGCAAGGACGCCACGTGGAAGGGATCCAACAAGCCCACTGTCACCTGAAACCACCAGGAGAGTTGACTCAGGGGTGCATCTCCTCCGCCATCTTGCTCCACCTCAAGGATAGGTTTGAGAATTTTCTAGAGATCTGGTTTAGTTATGGCAAATTTTTTCAACAGGTAAATGTCGTTAAAGTATTTAATTTCTCCATCATAGATGAAACTCAATTTAGCTGGATACAGGATCCTGGCTTGGAAGTTATTTTGTTTTAGTAGATTAAACTTGATGACCATCCATTTCTACCCTGAAAGGTTTTAGCTGAGAGATTTGCAGTCATCCTAATACTCTTCCCCTTGTATGTTATAGTTTTCTTATGTCTAACTACTTTCAGAATTTTCTCTTTCATCTTAACTTTAGTGAAGTTAATGATGATGTGCCTGCGGTGTGTCTTGTTCAGGTTGAGTTGTGCTGGGTTTCTGAAACTATCTGCTATTTGAATTTCAGAATCTCTTGGTATGTCTGGAAAGTTCTCTTTCATAATTTTATGAAGAAGAGCCTCTTTATTTTGTGAAGCAACTTCATCACCTTTAGGGATTCCTATAAGGTGAATATTAGTTTTCTTTGAATTATCCAAGAGCTCTCTGAGAGAATGATCCATTTTTGCTCTCCATTTCTTTCGATCTTTGCACTCCTGGGCTTGTTCAAAAGCTTTGCCTTCAATGTCAGAGATACTTTCTTCTGCCTATTTACTCTGGTACGGAGGCATTCCACCATATCTTTCAGATCCTTGAGGGCTGTAACCTCTTGTCTCAGTATTTCAAATTATTTGGTCATTTTATCTTTGAAATCATTGAATTCATGAGACATCTTTTGAATAATTTCTTGAAATTCTAATTCCTTCTTTTCTTTAATTCTGTTAATCTCATTTGCTATCCAAATTTTGAATTCGATTTCTGACATCTTAGCCATCTGTTTATGGATGGGGTCTTCAATTGCATCTGCCCCATTTTCCCTTGGGGGAGTTGATCTACCCTGTTATTCAAGTTGCCAGAATTTTTCCGCTGATTCCGCCCCATGCTGAGTTTACCCTGTTTGGAGACCTTATCAGAACTGTTAAGTTGGTGGCTTTTTCTGGTTGCCTAGAGATACAGGCAGAGAGTATCTCTTGTATCCTCCCAGTTCTCGAGTGCTGGAGCGACTGGGCGCAGTGGAATGGCAGCAGCTGCATGGGAGTGTGCGTAGCTGGATTAGACCTCAGTCAGCCTGCCGGGGCGACTGGGGGACATGAGACTGGCAGTTGCTGGATCAGTCCTAGATGTGCCCTTCCAGGGCATCTGGTGGAACAGGGGAACTGTAGTAGCTAGATCAGTCCTAGTTCAGCCCAACCAGAGTAGCTGGTGGGGGGGAGTGGAGGACTCCTTCACTGTCACCTGCTGGATGTGCCCAGCACTAGCAAGCAGATCTGGGACCTCCCAGCGTGGGATCCCAGATCAAGGGAACTCCTCTGCCACAGCCCGTGGAACACACGTGGCTCTAGAAAACAGTTCTGGGCCCACCTGGAGCAGTAGATTCCTCCACCATTGTCCAGCAGGTTGCGTGTGCCTCTAGCAAGCAGTTCTGGGCCCACCCCAGATGGTTGTCTGGACCTGGAGACTCCATCACCATTGCCTGTAGGGCATGCACAGCGCTAGCGCTGGTGCTAGCAAGCCAATCTGGACCCTTCAGGCATGGGAGCCCAGAGCAGGGAACTCCTCTGCTGCCATCTGTGGGCTGCATGTGGCTCTAGCAAACAGTTCTAGGCTTGCCCAGAGCAGTAGACTCCTCCACAGTGGCCCCTCTGTTTGTGTGTGGCTCTAGCAAGCAGTTATGGGCCCGCCCAACACAGGTGTCTGGAGTGGGGAACTCCTCCACCACTGCCCACAGGGCACACACAGCACTAGGAAGCCGATTTGTGCCCTGCCAGCGCAGAAGCCTGGAGCGGGGAACTCCTCCACCTCCACCCACGGGATGCACATGGCTATAGCAAACAGTTCTGGGCCCACCCAAAGTGGTAGACTCCTCCAACACCACCTACAGGGCACACGTGGCTCTATCAAGCAGTTCTGGGCCCAACCAGCACAGGTTGCCTGGAGTGGGGAACTACTCTGCTGGCCCCTGTGGGGTGTCCATGTCTCTAGCAAGCTGTTTTGAGTCTTCCTGGAACAGAGGTTTCCTCTGCCACTGCCCACAGGAGGTCTGGAGCACTAGCAAGCAGTTCTGGGCCTGCCCAGAGCAGGAGCCTGGGGCAGGGATCTCCTCTGCCACCCATGAGGCATGCAACTCTAGCAAGCAGTTCTGGGCCCGCCCCAAGTGGGGGACTCCTCCACTACTGCCTGTGGGGTACGTGTGGCTCTAGCAAGTAGTTCTGTGCATGCCTGGAACAGGGACTCCTCCGTGGCCACCTGCCACCCATGGGAGGCATGTGGCTTTAGCAAGCACTTCTGGACCTGCCCATAGCCCTGGAATGGGGTTTCCTCTTCCGCCCATGGGGTGCACAGCTCTAGCAAGCAGTTCTGGGCCCTCCCAGAGTGGGGGACTCCTCCTCTGCCACCCATGGGGTGCGCAAGGCTCTAGCAAGTAGTTTTGTGCCTGCCTGGAGTAGGGGACTCCTCTGTGGCCACCCGCCACCCGCAGGAGGCGTGCAGCTCTAGCAAGCAGTTCTGGGGCCCACTTCGTACCTGTATTTTGTGTTCTTAAATGCTCTTCCTTGGATTTACACCTTGCCAAACTTCTTGCTGGGCTCAGCTCCCTGTCTTAGGGTTCATAGATTCTGATTCCAACCAGCTTTTCTTCCTTTGCTCGGGAGCCTTTGACCGGGGTTGCTACCAGTTGTCCCTATTCCCAGAATCCAACTTTATAGTATTGTAAGGCTATTTTAACTATTCAAAATGAAAATCCTCTTTTGTATTGGGGAAAATACATTTCTCTTATAAAAGTATTCTAACAAGAAGGGTACTCTAATATATATTTAATTACTGTAATATTCTAGAACCATCAGCCCAGTAACTTTCAACTGTAACACTCATAACAGAGTCAGAAAATCAGGAACAATTTCATTAGCACCACAACTGGTTAATTTGTTATAATTATTAGCCCAAAGAAACCTAAGATTCATAAGAGAGTATTTTACACAGAGTATATTGTTTGAAGATGATCATGCTCAGTTACTGACTGAGCTCATAGACATTTAATATGTTTAAACATAAAGACTCCCCTATTTGTATCAGACAGCTCATTCTCATTCATTTGAGGAAAAGACAATTTTAACATACATTTTTGGCTTCTGAAAATAAATTAATAATTTATCTTCTTCTCTTTTAAGCCATTTATTTATTGAAAATTCTTATTTCGAAAACATGTTTATTTCTCCAAATTACAGAAAAAATAAGTGGATATAAATACATCTCTGAATTTTACAAAATAGCTCTAATTTGAAAAGCAATAATAAAACCTTATAAAAATTAAAAATCATATGATGTTTCAACTACTGCAATGAGCTCTGTTGGGTCAAGGGATCAAAAGTCATATAAGGAATAAAATGACTTGGTCCTAAAGAATATTATAAACAAACTGAAGAAATAAGGCATACAAATAAAAAATAATGTATGTGATAACTAAAGTTATTGACTAAGATACTGCAGTAATTGTATCACTCTGAATATTTAGTATCAAATTTCTAGATGTAACCTTGTCAGAAGTTGATAGGCTTCTAGTAAATATAAAAAATTGTGGTATCTGAACTTTAATGCACTTATGCACCTGGTATAAGCTCATTTAAAAAAAATTTTTTATTAAGTCATACGTACATAAATCATGAATACATTTATGCCTTTGTGGGATTCAATGTGCTGATTATTTGTACAAATTTGATTGCTTACATCATACTAATTAACATAGCTTTCACCTCACTTAATTAGTGTTAAGACATTTGTGTTCCATGCTTGATAGATTTGACTTGTTCCCTTGCAATATGCTCCATAGGTGTAGTCCCATCTTTAACATTCCCTCTATCAAACCACCCCTGCCTTCCCATCCTCCCCTTCTTCCCTCCATCATTCTGAGCTATAGCTGTGATTCTTCCTTCATATGAAAGTGTTAGTGATTATAAATTGGTTTCATAGTAGTACTGAGTACACTGGATTTTTTTTTTCCATTCCTGAGATACTTTACTAAGAAGAATATTTTCCAGCTCCATCTTTGTAAACCTAAAAGAGGTAAAGTCTCCATCTTTTTAAATGCTGCATAGTTTTCCATGATATACATATACCATAATTTATTAATCCATTCATGGGTCGATGGGAACTTGGCTTCTTCCATGAATTGGCAATTATGAATTGAGATGCAATGAACAATCTGGAGCAAATGTCTTTGTTGCCAAGTGATTTTTGGTCTTTTGGATATACGCCTAGCAGAGGAATTACAGGATCAAATGGCAGGTCTACATTTAGATCTCTGAGTATTCTCCAAACTTCTTTCCAAAAGGAATGTACTAGCTTGCATTCCCACCAGCAGTACAACATCAACTATAAGAAATATCCCCAGGGGTAGCACCTGTGGCTCAAAGGAGTAGGGCGCCGGCCCCATATACCAGAGTTGGCAGGTTCAAACACAGCCCCGTCCAAACACTGCAAAAATAAAAAATAAAAAATAAAGAAAGAAAGAACTCTCTCCCACAAAAAAAAAAGCCCGGACCCAGAATGCCTCACATCAAAATTCTGCCAAACCTTTAAAGAGGAACTAGTACCTATATTACTTAACCTTTTTCTAAACATAGAAAAAGATGGAATACTTCCCAACACATTCTGTGAAGTAAATATCACCCTGATACCCAAACCAGGAAAAGACCCAACAAAAAAAGAAAATTGTAGACCAATATCTCTAATGAATATTGATGCAAAAATATTCAATAAGTTCTTAGCAAACAAAATCCAGCAACATATCAAACAAATTATACATCATGACCAGGTGAGTTTCATCCTGGGGTCCCAAGGATGGTTTAATATACATAAATCAATAAATATAATATATCACATAAACAAAATAAAAAACAAAGACCATATGATTCTCTGAATTGATGTAGAAAAACTTTTGATAATATCCAGCATCCTTTCTTGATTAGAACGCTTAAGAAAATATGTATAGAAGGAACATTTCTTAAACAGATGAGACCTTCTACAGCAAACCCACAGCCAATATCATATTGAATGGAGTAAAATTGAAATCATTTCCACTCAGACCTGGAACCATGAAAGTTTTCCCAGTGTCTCCACTGCTTTTTAACATTGTAATGGAAGTCTTAGCCATCACAATCAGGCAAAATAAGGCAATCAAGGGTATTCAAATAGGATCAGAGGAGATCAAACTGTCACTCTTTGCACATGATATGATTTTATATCTGGGAATCCCTTTGTGTAATATGAAATTATTAGCTAAATATTCATCTTAAAAGTACTTTATTATATGAACTCCAATAGACCCTATTCTAGGTCTAAAATATAGAAAATAAGTTAAGCCTGAGTTTCCTTGATAAGTTGACTTTAAAACTATCCAAAGTTGTACTGGTTATGAGTATGGGAATTAGTTTAAAAAGGCACAAAATGAAAGTAGAAAGGAAGAGGAACAGTAACAGAAAAAATACTACTGTTTTAAACAGAAGATAGAACTCATAGGCTGGAGATATACTTTTCAAATACATGTAAATAATCTTTTTTCTTGTTCTCTATATAGTTGAACAATTGTTTATTAAAACCACACTTCATTAATGTAATTTTCAAAGAGTGTTTCCAAGATAATATTTTCTATTCTGTTAATAAATATTAGAAGTGATTATATCAAAAAGAGCCTCAAGCTGTCATATGTTTATTGGAGCACAATTCACAATAGCAAAGATATGGATTCAACCTAAATGTCCATCAACCAATAACTGGACAAAGAAAATGTGGTACATTATCCATGAAATACAATTCAGGCATAAAGAACAATGAAATAATATCTTCTGCAACAACTTGGATAGATCTGGAGGTCATTAACCCATTAACCCAAGTAAAGTAACTTAGGAACAGAAAATCAATTAATTACCCTATGTTCTCACTTATAAGTGGGTGTGAAACTAGGTGTATGCATGTATCTAAACAGTGAATTAATAGAAATTTGGGACTCATAAAGTGGGAGTTGTGAGGGGGATGAGGGATAAAGAATTGCCTATTGGGCACAATGTACACTACTATTTGGGTGATGGGTACACTAAAAGCTCAGACTTCATTACATAATACATCCATGTAACAAAACCACATTCTTAACGACTAAATCTACTGAAATTCAAAAGAAAAAAAAAGGAAATAAAAGATGATTAATTTCTGTGTAGTCTAGATCATTATTCAGTTCTGATTCAACTTTGGCTTGGCACCAGACTTAAAAATGGACCAGTCATCAGAACCAGTTTTATGACTGGAGAAAAAAAAACAAATAAATAAATCAAGATGGGTAATTTGAACACAGTTATTATTGACACTCATTAATTTTATTTTCATGAACCTGAGATGCATGATCTTTTGTCAAATAAAATTTTCAGCATTTTTTTGGCCAAAAATAGAATTTGAGATATAATTGTGGTCAAAGTGACCATAATTGTGGTCAATATGAAAAGTCTAAGAAGTACCATTAGAGTAAGTTGCCATAATCTAGGGCAAAGAGCATCTATTGGATTGACTTCTTATAATTCTATTTTTTTCATAAATTCTTATTTTCAATTTGTCCTTTAATTGAATGTATTCTTTATTCTAGTTTTATGATATAGTAATTATATATTTTTGCTCTATATCTTCACATTCCTTTTCTAAAACTTATCTTAGAAAAGAATTATACACATGGAAATGCCATCTTTTGGTATACCTCAGCTAAAACTTATCAACAATTGTCTTCCAAACTATGAAGTTCAGAGAGGATAGACACATATGATAAAACTTCTAGACAAGGAATAAATGCAAATCAATATAAAGATGTGCAAATCAAACAAGCAATTAACCTGATAAACTTACACTTTGCAGACTTTTGTCTGATACATTGATCTTGTCCTGTCGTCTTTCTTTCTTTCTTTCTTTCTTTTTTTTTTTTTTTTTTTTTTTGTTTGAGACAGAGCCTCAAGCTGTTACCCTGGGTAGAGTTTAGTAGCATCATAGCTCACAGCAACCTCCAACTCCTGGGCTCAAGCGAGTCTCTTGCCTCCACCTCCCAAGTATCTGCGACCACAGGCGACTGCCACAACACCTGGCTATTTTTTGGTTGCAGCCGTCATTGTTGTTTGGTGGGCTGGGCTGGATTTGAACCCACCAGCTCAGGTGTATGTGGCTGGCACCTTAGCCACTTGAGCCACAGGCGCTGAGCCAGTCTTTCTTTCTGACAGAAGTCCTCAAACTTTTTAAACAGGGTCCCAGGTCACTGTCCCTCAGACCATTGGAGGGCCAGACTGTGGGCCCCAGGATGAGTTGCTGGCTACTAGCAGGATAGGCAGTGGTGGCAAAAACACCTGGCCAGCCGGATGAATATCCTAGGCAGGCCACATGTGGCCCATGGGCCATGGTTCGAGGACGCCTGGACTAAGAGCATAATAAAAGCCATTTGGATCAGACCCATATTCCACTAAGCTCAGTATTCTGTTTGTGATATGTCAGTAGTAAAATGCTGAGCACATAGTACGCAATCAATATTTGACTGAACTTTTATTGAAATTTGCAGGCATATCTTATTTCTAAGGCACCAATCCCAAATAAAAGCCAGTTCTTCCATAAAATGCGGGAAAATTTAACTCCTTTCTGAATATTCATTTTTAAAACCTTTTAACATATAAATAGTATTCATTTTATCTTAAAATAGTCATTTCTACCCTATGTCCCAGTAGTTAAACTTCCAGTATATACCTAAGAAAATTCTTGCAAATGTGCACAGTGAGACACAAATGAAGGACAGCAAATGCCCTGTTCTTTCTACTCTCTCTAATGTAAAAAATATTATGATGAATTCAAATTTTCCTTCCTGGATTCTAACTTTACCATTAGTAAAGTGGTTCAAAAAGTTAGAGATGACATTGTTGCTTTGCTCTTGCTGTGGTTATTACTTAAAAAAAGTAGGCTGAAAGATATTTTCATAGCTATTACCTACCATTTCTTGTCTATTGGTTTAATAATGTAAAGGCACTGTTAGGTGATGAAACAGCTAGACAAATGGTTCTTAACTATAGCCTATTTTGACCTCTAGAGGATATTTAACTTGTCACAATTTGGGTAGAGAGATGATACAGGTATCTAGGACGGTGATTTTCAAATGGTGTGCCTTAGCACACTGATGTACCATGAGAGAATCTTATGTGTGCCACAAAATTTTTAAAGATCATTAATTAAATGATTTTGAAAATAAGTTCTAAGCAGAGTAAGTATATTCTTCTTTTTACTTTTTGTTTGATCAGCATAATTTTAGTGTGCCATGAAAGTTTAATTATATGTTCAAGTGTGCTGTGACACATTTTGAGAAATTTATAAATCATGCTAGGCTCTGTTCTAACCAGATAAAGTAAAAAGAACCATGTGAATGAATGATAGAATTTCAATTTGAGAATCCAGAGTCAATATAGGATAAAGAGTAGTAAAGTAATGGTAAATAAAAGCAGTATCTATAATTACATGTGTAGGTTGTAAGGTCAATAAAAAGGGATACAGGAGTGCAGAATAACAGCCTTTTAAGAGAGCTATGTTTTTTTTTTTTACCTTGCCTTTACCTACCCTTCTGATAAAAGTCTTTTATTTTCACTCTTTCTTCCCTTATGAGTTTTCTTCAAACAGATCCTAGATAGTAAAATAATAGAGATAAGGAAGATTTATTAAAAACCGAGATTCTCTGAGCATTTATGTTGACATTAAAGTATTTCTGAATGATACAACTCCCAAAACTAATTTGGAAACATCCTCAAGTGGGAAAAAACAATAGCAAATGCTTCATTTATTTTATCACATCACCATTTAAGAATGGATCAACACAAATAATAACAAAATAAAATTTCATTTTGATAATTTAAGTTTTGAAAAAGTTTCCTGGAAAAAGGGAAATTTTAAAGTCTTGAAAAAGAACCTCAGTTTATACCTCTCTAGAATCTCCAGAAAATTGAATCTATTTCTTCACAGAGAAAGCAGAAAGATCAGAAATCATTCCTCATTTTACTCTTATACTAAATGGATACCTGAAAGCAAGCAACAGAAGTAATTTTACGTGTGATTCCTCCTTGTCAATGTGCTATACACATTCAAAAGTACTGAACTGAGACCCAAAGAGACCTTTGATGAATACCTACTCCATTTGCTCAGAACTTGCTTAGGCAAATAAAATAATCTCTCTCAGCATTGGATTTTGTTGTTTTTGTGGGGTTTTTAAATGGGTAAAAAGAAGATGAAAATGCCCTGTCAAGGTTACCTTCAGATTATCTATGTATCAAATGAAATTATGTATATGAGACATTTTGTAAACAATTAAGTTCCATACAAATGAAGCTATTTTATATATATATATATATATATATATATATATATATATATATATATATATGACTCTATGTTAGAATATTCATTTCTATTATGCAATTAAAAGCAAAATATAGACTACTGTTTTGGTCCCACTCCAAATTTACTCTATTGGAATCCATAGAGGTGAGGCCTGGCCATCTGCATTTAAAAAAAAAAAAAAAATCTTTGAAATAGTGTATCTATAATGCTACACTATTCTCATTTCTAGTATACTCCTTTCTTTTCTCTTCAATGTGAGCTTAACCATTTAATTTTTTAATCAATCGAAAATCATTTGTTCCTAAAAGATAATAAAAATTGACAAAAATAATTAAATAATGAAAATGAATGAAGCCAGGAACAGTGGCTTACAACTGTAATCCTAGCACGTTGGGAATCCAAGGCAGGAGAATCATTTGAGCCCAGGGGTTCAAAAATAGCCTAAGCAACATAGTAAGACTCCCCTTTCGAAAGAAGAAGGAAGAAGGAAGAAGGAAGAAGGAAGAAAGAAGAAAGAAGAAAGAAGAAGAAGAAGAAGACTAGCTGGGTGTAGGGGGGCCATGCCCTCATACTTCTAGCCCTTTGGGAAGCTAAGATGGGAGACTCACTTGAGTGCAGGAAGTTGAGATTGCAGTGTGCTAAGATTATACCAGTGTACTCTAGTCTGGGCTACAGAGCAAAACCCTACCACAAAAAAAAAAAAAAAAAAAAAAAAAAAAATAGCAGCAACAACAAAAATGGTTTAGATTTTTAACTGCATTTTTTTATTAAATCATAGCTGTGTACATTAATGCAATCATGGAGTACAGTGTGGTGTTTTCATATACAATTTGAAATATTTTCATCAAACTGGTTAACTTTCATATGAAAGCTATAACCTAACTGCAATGTTTTTTAACTTTAAAAGTTTGTTCTTTGAAAAACACTAGATTGCAACTCATTTATAGAAGTAGGCATTATCAATCATAAACATAACTCAATTTCCTGGGGAATTTTTAAAATTTACCACATCAGCTTTGCTGATTTCAAACTTTAATATATTCAATAGTTGCTGAGTTAACTTAAGACACTGTATTGCTTCTTTACATCTAAATTATCCTATGGCTAGTTAGGTAAGACAGAGTAGGAGATATTGCTGCATGTGCTGGGTGGGAGAGAAACAAACTCAAGTACTTAAACAATCCAAAACAATAAGAAATATGAATAAATATAACAAACAATGAAAGAATGAATGATTGTGTCTAGGGTGAAAGAGTAAAAATACACTTTTAAAGGCATTTAATATTTTAAAAGTTAACCTCAATCATTACTATGATAAAGTAAACATATCTAGATTTCATCCTAAAATGTTCAGGGGACTAAAATAACTTACTGATATTAATTGTTTGTAATCAGAGTATATGTTATACTAAAACTAATATATTCTAAGAGGCATTGTCAATCTAAAAACAACCCAAATACATGTCATTAGGGGAATGGATAAATTATGATATAGTCATACAGTGGAATACTCTAGAACAGCAAAAATGAATAAACCATAACTACACACAATAACATGGTTAAGAAACATGATGATTCCCCATATGTGAAGAAGAGTACAAAAATTATGAAATGTATGTGGTGAGTGTATGGCTGATCACTGTATAATTATTTCAGCTGTACTGTATGTTTGCAAAAATGACTAATAAAATATTGGAAAAATTTAAAAAGTCATGGTAAGTTGCAAAAACAAGTTACAGAAGAAAAACAGTATATGATTTAATTTGCACAAAGTTAAAAAGCATGCAACATTAAATAATATGTGACTTAGAGATATAAATACTATGGTAAAACTATAAAAACCAGGAAAATTATGTATACATAGATTCAAGACAGCAGTTGCCTCTAAAAAGGGAAGGAAAAGAATATAATTATAAAGGAGTGCATAAGGGAATTTAAAGGAAATCATAGTGTTCTTTTTCTTAAATTGGGTGATAAGTCCCGAATGTGTGTATCTGCTATATTGATTTTTGTTTTATACACATATTTTACAAATATTATTTTATAAGTATTCAATATTTAATAAAACACCTATAATGTTACATTATCTTTTTATATTTTTCTCTAAAATAAAAAGTTTGTAATTTTAATAGGTTTTAATTCTTTTTTTTGAGACAGAGTCTCATTATGTTGCCCTTTGTAGAGTTATGTGGCATCACAGCTCACAGCAACCTCAAACTCTTGGGCTTTAAAGGATTCTCTTGCCTCAGCCTCTCATATAGCTGGGGATATAGGCACCTGCTACAATGGACAGCTTTGTTGTTGTTGTTGTTTTTGCTGCAGTTTTCATTGTTGTTTTAGCTGGCCCTGGCCAGGTTCTAACTGCCAGCCTCAGTGTATGTGGCTGGCACGCTACGCACTGAGCTACGGGTGCTGCCCTTAATTTGTTTTTAATAGCAGCAGTTACAACACAAGTACTTCATATAGTGTTATTACTGCTCCTACATTAAAAAAGATTCTAAATCAAGCTTTAAAAAATCAGATACCCAAGACGAAATATTGAGGTAACTATTGGAGTCAATTTTAGCACATAATCTATCAAAATAAAATCTTAATCTTCTAAGTGGTTAGCATCAGTTACATATTCACTTTTTACTCAAGATGGACATCCACAACTACCCTAACTGAACAAGTATCTTCAGATCCTAAAAATTGATGCTATTCTAAAGATGTTTCCTAAGAAATTCCAGAATACACAAAAATATTTTAAAAACACCTTTTAAAAGGCTTAATTCTTACAGCTTTCAGTCATATAACTTTAAGAACATAAACTTTATACAATACATGAAAAAGTTTAAATTTTAACAGAATGCTGTGGTTTATATGTGGATTTCTTTTTGGAAGAGCTATGTTAAAAATATTACGTCTCTAGGGAAAATCTTTCTTAAAAAATGTTTTACCTTCAAAACAAAAAAAGTTCTCCAACAGTGAAATATAATTGTTTATTTAATATGGAAACTGATAAAATACTGATAAAACCTGCTAAGTTTTATCTGTTTCTATAAAGGGAGTATAGATTCTGAAATATAGAGTGAGATAAAAAATAAAAGTAATCTTTATACAGGTTTGCCCTTGAAGTGGTTTCCAAATTGTACTTTCTAAGAACTCCAAAGTTTGTTTTTCCAGCATGGAAGATTTACAATTAGGTAATGCTTTGAAGCCTACCATCAATTATCCTTAACATAAAAGTAGCTCTTAGAATCACTTTTTAGTTCAAAATGGAAGAATTCTAAAGATAAAAAGTTGATCCACATATTGAAACAATTTTTCCCTGCATCTGGAAATCTTAAAGATGAGAAAAAATTTAATACCAAATTTCTTAAATTCCCCAATACAAACATATTTATGCTATTTCTTTTTCCAAAGTAAAATCTCTTAGGTCTTCCTTGTCATTTCCAAGAGTTTTGAATGGAAATGCAGTTACAACGCTAAAGGACGACCTTAGTGTCTAATAAATTACCCTCCAACATTTTTATGTCACATATAAAACACCAGCCCCTATCCCAGCCACTATTATTTCAATTAACACGCTTGCCCATTACAGTTTAGAGATATTTAGTAATAATTTTCATATTTTATACCATCTACTGTAAAAAATAACCCTGTAAGTATGACTATATATTTCACAGAAACTTTACCTCTTACGTCTATTTTTACTTTTTTCTGTCCTCCCCGTCTTGCCTTAAATGTTAAGGATCATGATCCTTTCTAAAATCTCAAGTGAACTTCACAACTCAACCAATCGCGCTAAACCCTTAGGTCCTCATTTTATACAATTATAATTTTTAAAGTATGTAAAAAGCCCTATACCTTTTTTCTTCGTCTGTTAAGACTTAAAGCTCTGAGAATGCAGATGAGAGGACAGGGATAGTGTGAAATCTGAAGGAAGAGGTGGGAGGGAAGGTTGAGAAGAGTTCCGAGTGCAACAAAAGAAGGAACTAGGTTAGGTGCGTGAGGAAAACCGTTAGGCACTAGGCTAGAGTAGGTGCACGTGAAGGACTGGAGGGGGAGGGGCGTAATTGTTTGTCCTCGAGTCTCTGGGCTACATCCAGCTCCGTACCCCGCCCCCAGCTGCTGGCTGCAAACTGAAACAGGAAGTGGGACTGTGAACAAACCGGTCAGGTGTGTGGGGTTGTTCTGGACTAGCACCTCACTCTACGTGGGTCACCTCATGCTGGGGCCGTAGACTTCCAAGAGAACTCGTGGGACCATGTTGAATATGGAAAATATCCTTTCTTGTCTGAAAAGCTGCTTAGAGAACTGGGGGACCAGAGAGGCTAGGGCCATGGGAGGCACCTGGCCTTTTTGGTTCAACTGTGGAGGGATAAGGACACTAGCACAACTTGGTTGGCTCTAGCAGCTTGAATTTTTTTTCTTTGTTTCTTGGGGAGTTGTTTTTGTTATTCTGCTAGTGGCTGCCATCATAGAATTTCTGTGGGAATGCTTTGGGAAGGGCAAGGGAGTCACTACATTGATTTAAGATTATTGAGTGCGAACCCGCCCTCGTTGAGTGCTTCTTTCACGTGACACTTAGTGAATTTGTCCTCTTTGAAACTGTTGGGAAACCAGGAGAGAGTGGAGGCATGGCAACAGGTGTTTGCCAAAGGTTTCATGCGGAGGTGTCACCTTTGAATGTAATGCGAAGACAAATAGCTTTTATCAAACTGTACTTCTTGGTGTTTCTGGACAGAAGTGACTGGTAATGATCTAAAATGCTTAATAGCAGCCCTCCAAATTAATATGATTGCTTGATTGGTAATTGTCTGCTTTAACACGCAAAGAAACTGATAGATAGTTCTTCAAAGCTAAAATTTATTAGTTGCACCTGTATTCCCACCTAAGCAATGAGGTCAGGATTTAGAATCAAGCTGTATGAAGCAAGAACTAGATATTGGTAAAATTATTTTTCACAACCAAAGTGTCACTGTAGTTCCTTCTTATTCCGGGAGTTGGCATTATAGAAAACAGAGTAACTTCGTATCTTACTATTAAATGAAAACATGGCAAATGATAAAATATGGGGAATGCCATTTGTTTGATAGCTTATGTTAAAGCTCTTTTGGCTTCCTTTGTAAAATATGTAAAGATATTCTGTGAGAGTACTAAATTCATTAAACTGTACTGAGAATATTACTAATGTTGTATCATGTGCTGGACTGGCCAAGACTAACTGAGAATAAAATGTGAACTTCTGAGGAGGGGTATAGAGAGATCATTTCATGCACTGGGTTGGGTAGATATCTAAAAGGCCCATTTCTTATAGTTTAAAGGATAGTAAAGGAAGTGTAGTTATATTAGCATGGAATGTGAATAGGAAAATAACTTTCTAAACCTAGTTCTGTTTTTTTTTTTTTTTTTGGTCTTTCAAATGCATTTAATAAAGACAAGTTTGGGAATAACAAAGTGTTCCAGTTCAGAGTAGGAAGGAGGGTCTACATTGAAAGACAGGACTCATGAACTCAGGACTCCTCCTCACACTGAATCACACTGGCAAGGGCCATCCCCACGTGAATCATCAGTGCCACCTCATCCTGTTTTCATTTGTGCATCAACATTTCTTCTGGGCTCTTCCCTCTCTCTGCCTCTCTGGCCAGCCTGTCTGCCTTCAGGGCCTCAGAAAGTCTCTCTCTGGCTTTCTTCACTTTCCTAGCCTGTCTCCTCAGGATGTCTAAAGGAGTCAGTGGTTGGCTATAGAGGGACAATAAGCACCTACTCCTGGGATTCCTTTCACTAAACCAACAGATGGATTAGGAGGGGGCCTGAAGTGACACTGCAGACTACCACTGCCAGCTCCACACAAGAATTCCTGGTGCAATTATTTTTAAGACATTTGCAAACTTTTAAGGGACTTAAAAGTTTCCCTTAACTGCTGCAGGCCTAGAGACCCTGCAGTCTCCTGTATGCCCAGAGTTGCTGAGGGCTTCTCTAGGGTCTCCTCACATAGCCTTGGGAAGATGCACCTGGTCAGCCTGTTTGGTAGCTCTCACTTCAAAGCATGTCTTCGATTGGTCTTGGCCATGTGTATGCATTTCCCCTTTCTTAAGAAAAGCTGGGAGTATCATATTTCTTTTCAGCTTCCTGGGAAAATCCAGTTTCCTCCATGGCGGTCAAGTTAGTCCTGCCAACTCCACTCCTGAGATGCAGATGGCCTGAAGGTTGATGGAAAGTGCCTTTTAAGAAATTTGTGTTAGGGAAAGTCAGATAGTTTCTGTTATGCTAGATTTACTCATCTCTAAAATATACTGATTGACCTGCTGACCTTATAAAGCTTTTGTGAAGATAAGAGGAAATGGGAATACTTACTAAATTGTAAATTTTTGAACATGTTAAATATTAGGAAAGGGTACAAATTCTTATCTGTTTTCCCAGAACTTTTGGAAGAATTTGAGATAAAACTTTTCCTTTGTTTCCTACCCTAATCAAGTTATTTTTGCTCTACCTAAGCCTGCCCTATGTGATTTCCAATAGTAAGATAACTAGTTACTAACTTTCTTTCACTAAAAAGTATACCTGACTGTAATCAGAGTTAATGGTACTTTTATTAATTCCCTTTTATCTATCAGAAGAAACTAGAGGTTTAACATAATTCATACCATCTACCTCTGATTATTTTTCTTGGTTCACTTACACAGAATATGTAGAATTCACACATTGTCCTTGGGGTATAGAAGAGGAGAAAGACATATGGACTCAAACCTCATAAATAACATGAACTGAAACTTGAGTAATACTTGCCACCTCTTTAAAATGCAAAGCAAAAATTCCATTACTATAGTATTAAGACTGTGTTAACACAGTTCAATTATCATGGTAATTTTGACTTCTGTCTTTGGAAAAAAATTATACAGACTGTTTATGAACTATGATTAGATTAACTATGGGCATAAAACAATAGAGAAATAATTAAGGAATATATCTAAAGTTCATGCTGCTTTTTTTTTCTTCTTTATGTTTTTACCTCTCTTCTAGTTAACTCAATTCATTTTATTGTTGTTGGATTTAAGTCAAACATGGTTTATTTACAGGAAGCTTTCCATCTTTCTAATCTCCTAACATACCGTCCCCACCAAACCTAGGAATCTGAGCGTACCATTTACAAGCAGATTCTACTCTGTGTTTCTTTCCTCATCTGTTTTCCCTTCTATTTTAGACTCTTTCAACTATGTTAATCTTTTCCATTATACTGTGAGGTCCTAGAAGATGGGTTCTTATTTTTTATCTTTGATTATTCATTTATTTGTACAGCATTGGGTCCATAGTGGACACAAAGATGAATAAATGACCTTATATTAAGAATTAATTATTAACATATATTTGAGTCCCTTCTGTGAACTAAGCAATGCTCTCAGGCTATGGCTACACAGAGGGTCAGTATTCATCCCCAACTTTGAACTGATTTAGATCTAGTCACTGTGGATCCAGGACACATAGGGTTGGGGATATTTAACAATACAAGGTAACACATATTAACAGAGATGGATGCTAAAACAATTTTTGATATCATTTATGGGCTTAATAAATTTCTTGAAATTATATGCAAAATTGTGTATGTTAATATATAAATTTTCCTATGAAGACTATAGCTGTCATCTTTCTTTAAGGGATTCTAAACTGAGAAATGTTAAGAACTTTGTACCTTAATGAATCCCTGACAATAAAAAAAAAAAGAACCAATGAAGTAGATAATAAGACATTCTTACAGTACAAAGAGGGAAGTTCTGGACTGGTATCCTTGTTTCCTTTTGTAGTTCCTCAGATAACTGAGATTGATATAGACAAAGATTGCCAGCTCCTTAAAAATGTCTATTAGCCATTATGAATCTTGTGAGGCACCAGGAATCCAAAAATAGAACTAGTTATATATTAATAACTGAGGTTTTGCTCGTGTTGAAAATGTGATGTATTTTGAATAAGACATTAATAATATTTCAAAATTTACATTTTAAATTTACCTGATGATAGTCCATTATTATATGGCTTGGGTAAGGATTATTTATGATTCATCTGTTTGAGGGCCAATTCTGAGCAATTCCCTATGAAAATTAAAATGAAAAGAGGAACATAAGATTGCTCTAGATTTGAGGTCCTCCTCGTTCTTGTATTCAGCAATTTTGTCTTAGATATCCATCTTTAGGTTTCACTTTTCCAGTTTTCTCATTAGAAAAATGAGGTTTATTTAAATTCTTACGACTTCACTGTAATTCTCTAATGCCAAACTTTACCTCCTCAAAATAGACAAGGGATAAATAAAATGCCAGAAGTGGAAGAAAGGGAAAATTGAATGCATAATGCCACTTCTCACCGAATATATGAGTAACCTTATGTGGTGTTGATATTTCTCCTTTATTATGAGGAAACTTATAGTAGAACATTTTTATTTCCTTCTTATTGCCACTTCTTTCTTATCTTCTACTTTTGTATGCCTAGGGGATTGCATAATTCTGCTTTTGGCCTTGGGCATAAAATAGCTTCAGTCCTTCTCCGTTTAGATAACTTATGTTCACTTCTTTTTCTACCTACTTCAGAGAAAACAGACAGGATGTAGTGTTTCTAATATGAATTTCTATGTTGAATTGAATATAACAAAGTTTTTATCCATGAATTCAATTGTAAAAGCAAAGATTTTTTCTATGTACACAGTGAATATGTTTAGCACTAATAATTCTTTTTATTTAAATTTTAAAGTAACTTATTGAGGCATAGCAAATTTCTGTCCTTTGCCTATAAGCAGTGTAATCATAAATGAGGAAAATTAAAATGTTTTCAAGAGACGTATGGCCTTTTTTCCCCAGACCTTGTATTTCCTGACTAACCATTTTGCCTAATTAGGTAACTTTAACAAAGTCATGAGGAGATAATTATAATAGTTCTTTTTTACTAAATACCCACTATATGCCAAAATTTGTGCTGGGGATTTTACATACATTGTTTCAAAACCTCAAGGAAACATTGGGTGACAGGTGTCATTATCATTCTTTTGTAGACGAGGAAATGTAAGCTAAGAAAAGCTACAGAGTTTGCAAGCAGAGAGTAAGGATCTGTCTGGTCCAGGCTCCAAAGTCTTCTGTTGACTTTCCACAGTGCCTCCAGGACTTTTACAGAACAACTCACTTATATTTGATGGAATTCTGGGAATTTTTCAGAGCTGCAAAATTTCTACATACTGATATTCTGTCTGACATTTTGCTTTAAAAGGAGTTTAAAAAAACATGAATTTATAGTCACTTTATGGGAAAGCCTAGCCTAGAATGTTTGAGGAAAAGTCTAGTTCATAAATATTCCAGAATGTTAGAAAGTACAGATATATGATGTAATTTTTTAACTGTTTTTAAATTTCATTTGTTTTGGATATACATAACAAGTGTTGTTTGTTTGCCTGTATGAATTACATAGTGGTAAAGTCTTAGCTTTTGGTGTACCTGTCACCCAAATAGTGTATATTGTACCCAGTAGATAATTTTTTTTTATCTCTTACTCTCTGTTTTAAATTTTAATTTTGTAAAATTGGGAGGAGGGGAATTGATACTTTCTGAAAATTTGAAAAAATTGAAATGTTCAGATGATTGATTTATTTATCAGTGCCAAGTGTCAAGTGAGTTTTGCTTTTGTGAGGATTTTGGCAGGAAGAGGAAAACCTATTGACATTAGTGGAGATCTTCTCACCAATATTTCAGAGTCAGTATTATTTATTACATTAGCTGAAAAACAAGCATATCTTCATATGCTGTATGTCACAGGGACTGGATAAATCCAGCCCAGGGAAGTGAGATACCTCCAGTTAAGAATCCTTCTACTGGTACCAGGTATGGAAAAGATAGTAACTGTGAACAAAAGAGCTAGGTTATTTCCCTAACTCTGCCACTACTTATATGAGCTCTCTATCCAAAACTATTGAAATTAAAAATACATAAAATATTATATCATATAGGTGTATCTTTTAACATGGAGTATCTATGAACCAGACTTGTCTTCAAGTCAGAACTTACTGACTTTGAGGTATTCAGAATTCTGACATCTTCAAGAGAGCGAGAAAAAGGACTGAAAGACATAATTATACAAACAGTAGACGTGACAGTTGACAAGCAGACATCATAGGAAGAAAAAACTATTACATCAAAGAGCAGTTATTAAGAGCTATCATATGGATCATGAGTGATCACAAAAATGTACCATTTTATAGATTACACAATGGAAGAATGTAAATCATCTTTAAAAGCTTTATTAAAAATATTTTTCAATAATTTAAGAAGTGAACATGAACTTCAGCTTAAAATCTCCTTATGTAGAACATAGTATTTGGTAATGCTGTTTAAGTAAGGTATTAAAACTATAGGAGTAATAGAAGTGGCAGCAACAGGAATAGTACTTCATTAGGTCATAGGGAAACTTACTTTTGAAATAACTGGATTTCATTTTGCAGCAAAGGATAAGTAAAACATCATTGTCAGATATATTTATATTCATATGTGTCTATGTAGCCAAGGTAACATCTAAAACTGGTGATTTTCTGATGATGAATCTTTTGTTATAAGCCAGGAGTCAAAACATCACTAAGGTCTAAAAAATCTTGCCTTTTAACTCTTGCATACTTTCTAAAACTAGGGATTCTTAGATTCTTAAATTAGATTCTTAAATTCAGCTATCTGCTGTTTAAATAACCATCTATGTTTACTACAATAAATGGCTATCCTTTGTATTGAAGGAAGGATAATGGATTGCTGATGTGGAAAATAATGGCATCAATTCCAATACTAAATTGAGGTATGAACCATAGTTAAAATACTGTGGAATATTTCAGATATTTTAGTTGGCTATAAATTCCTGGAGTGTATTTCTGTCTATTTGGAAAAAAATGCGCAGGTAACACTGGTGGAATAATCACCTTCACTAACACCAAATTTGGTTTGGCAAAGTTGTTACTATTAAGATACACTTTGGGTTGCTTTGCCCACTGAAAGGACAATGGCTAAAACGTTTATTTTTGAGGGAATGAAAGTTTAGAAATGTTGAACAACAATGTTTATTAACTTATATAAAAGATTATGATGCCTGAGGCTCTAAAGGAAGTGTTAAGTAATCCTAGGGTATAGCACTTTGTGCTTCAGAGATATTGGCCTACCCTGTACTCCCCTTAAACTATTCCTTCCATACACTATCCTTCTATCTCAGTGATTCTCAACCTTCCTAATGCTGTGGCCCTTTAATACCGTTCCTGTAGGTCATGACCCACAGGTTGTGAACCGCTCTTAGGGTACTATTTTTCCTCCCCTACCTACTACCTCCTAATCAACATTCCCATTTTTGAGACTGAGCTTAAATATCACTTGTTTCCAGAGATTTCAGAATCACTCATTCGTCAATGATAGGTAGTCTTCCTGTGTGTGTACATGTGCTTATACATATTTATACTTAAACTATACTAAATTGTTGGTAACCTTATCTCTTAAAGTGTAAGGTTGACATCAGGAAATTTGTGCCTTTATTTCTAAATATATAGAACTATTTAGAATAGGAGTCTGGTAAAATTTTGCACACTCTCAATGTGAGTAAAGACTCCTGATATTTAATATTTTTTTTATTAAATGATAGCTGTGTACATTAATGCAATCATGCAGTACATTGTGGTGTTTTCATATACAGTTTTAAATATTTCATCAAACTGGTTAACATAGCCTTTATATCATTTTCTTAGTTATTGTGTTAAGACATTTATATTCTACTTTTAGAAAGATTCACTTATACCCTTGAAAGATAAACCACAGAGGTGATCCCTCCAATCACCCTCCCTCC
>CAUYQV010087736.1:0-20803 GCA_963574575.1 Galagoides demidoff | reverse complement strand
ATTAAAATACCAACATTATACTTTTAAGACTTGGAAAACATAATCCTTTGTTTTGTATGGAAGCATAAAAAGCCCTGTATAGATGAGGCAGTCCTTAGCAATAAAAACAATGCCAGGGGCATCAGACTACCAGACTTTAGGTAGTACTAGAGCATCTTGGCATGCCAATGCAGTGGTACTAGTGCAACTTGGCACAGCAATGCAGTAGCACTAGCACATGTTGGTGCACCCATGCAGTGCCAATAGCACATGTTGGTGCACTAGTGCAGTGGCACTAGCACTTCCTGGCACACTAGTGCTGTAGCACTAGTGTGTCTTGGTGTGCCTGTGCAGAGGCAGTAGCGCATGTTGGTGCGCGAATGCAGTGCCACTAGCGTCTCTTGGTGTGCCAATGCAGTGGCACTGGCATGTCTTGGCACACCATGCAGTGCCACTGGCATGACACGGCACATCACACCAATGCAATAGCACTAGTGCATGTTGGTGCACCAATGCAGTGCCACTAGCACGTCTTGGCATGCCAATGCAGTGGCACAAGCACGTCTTGGTGCACCAATAAAGTGGCACTTGCATGTCTTGGTATGCCTGTGCGATGCCACTAGCATGTCTTGGCACGTCAATGCATTGCCACTAGCTCCTTTTGGTGCACCAGTGCAGTGGCACTAGTGCATCTTGGCACATCAATGCAGTACCACTAGTGCATCTTGGTGCGCCAATGCTGTGGCACTAGCATGTCTTGGTGCACTAATGCAGTGCCACCAGTGTGTCTTGGCGAGCCAATGCAGTGGCACTAGCATGTTTTTCCATGCCAATGCAGAATCACTAGCATGTTTTTCTGCACCCATGCAGTGGTACTAGTGCATTTTTTGTGCCAATGGAGAGGCTATAGCACATTTTCTGCGCCAATGCAGAGGTACTAGTGCATTTTTCTGTGCCAAAGCAGAGGGACTAGCATGTTTTCCATGCCAATGCAGAGGCACTAGCACGTTTTTCCACACCAATGCAGAGGCACTAATGTGTTTTTTTGCACCAATGAAGGATCACTAGGGCATTTTTTCGCACCTATGCAGTGGCACTAGCGCATTTTCCATGCCAATGGAGAGGCTATAGAGTGTTTTCTGTGCCAATGCAGAGGCACTCACACATTTTTCCGTGCCAATGCAGACACACTAGCACATTTTTCCATGCCAATACATAGGTGGTACTATGACCTGCGCCTGGTACTAACTCCCATGCATGGTACTATGACCAGTGCATTATTATTGTGACCCACATGAGGTACTAAGAGCCAAGAGTGGTACGATGACCTGTGAGTGGTACTGAGACCTGCCAGCAGTACCATGGTCTGCCTGTGGTACTATGACCTGCAAACAGTACTATGACCCTCATGCAGTACTAAGACCTGCATGTGGTACTATGAGCCAATGCTGAGGGACTAGCACACTTTTCCACACCAATGCAGAGGGACTAGAGTGTTTTTCTGTGCCAATGCAGTGGCTGTAGCACATTTTTTATGCCAATGCAGAATCCCTAGCACGTTTTTCCACACCAATGCAGAGGCAGTAGTACTTTTTTCCCCTCCAATGCAGAGGGACTAGCACATTTCCATACTAATGCAGAGGCACTAGTGCATTTTCCCTGCCAATGCAGAGTGACTAGTGTGTTTTTCCACGCCAATGCGGAGGGACTAGTGTGGTTTTCTGTGCAAATGCAGAAGGACTAGTGCATTTTTCTGTACCAATGCAGAGGGACTAGCATGATTTTCTGCACCAATGCAGTTCCCCCCGCACCAATGCAGAGGGACTAGTGCGTTTTTTGGCACCAATGCAGTTTTTTCTGAACCAATGCAGAGGGACTAGTGCATTTTTCTGCACCAATGCTGAGGGAGCAGCATGTTTTTCCACACCAATGCAGTGGCATTAATGTGTTTTTTCACACCAATACAGAATCTCTAGCACTTTTTTCTGCACCAGTGCAGAGGCACTAGTGCATTTTTACGTGCCAATGCAGATGGTCTAGCGCATTTTCCCGCACCAGTGCAGATGAACTAGCACGTTTTTCTGCGCCAATGCTGAGGGACCAGTGTTTTTCTGTACCAATTCAGTGGCACTAGCGCATTTTTTCACACCAATGCAGAATCTCTAGCACTTTTCCCCACACCAATGCAGAGGCATTAGCATGTTTTTCCGCACCAATGGAGAGGCACTAGCACGTTTTTCCGTACCAATGCAGGGGCACTAGCACATTTTTCCGCACCAATGCAGAGGCACTAGTATGTTTTTCCGCACCAATGCAGAGGGACTAGCACATTTTTGCACCAATGCAGAGGCACTATGACCCCCATGCTATGAACAACATGCAGTACTAAGACCTGCACGTGGTACTATGACCCCAGTGCAGTACCAAGACTGGTGGGTCATAGTACCACTAGCAGTACTAACACCCATGTGCAGTACTATTACCCACACTGATACTATGACTTATAGTGCAAAGGCTCTGCTGTGACTTACAATGCAAAGGCTCTGCTGTGACTTATAGTACAAAGGCTCTAATGTGACTTACAGTGCAAAGGCTCCATTGTGACTTATTTACACTGCAAAGACTCTACTGTGACTTACAGTGCAAAGGTGTTACTGTGACTGACTTACAGTGCAAAGGCTCTACTGTGACTTACAGTGCAAAGGTGCTACTGTGACTTACCATGCAAAGGCTCTACTGTGACTTATAGTACAAAGGCTCTAATGTGACTTACAGTGCAAAGGCTCTATTGTGACTGATTTACACTGCAAAGACTCTACTGTGACTTACAGTGCAAAGGTATTACTGTGACTGACTTACAGTGCAAAGGCGCTACTGTGACTTACAATGCAAAGGCTCTACTGTGACTTACAGTGCAAAGGTGCTACTGTGACTTACAGTGCATAGGCTCTACTATGACTTACAATGCAAAGGCTGTACTGTGACTCACCGTGTCACAGCTCTCTCTACTGTAGAGAACCTTTTCATGGTAAGTCACAATAGAGAGGCACTAGTGCCAATACAGAATCTCTAGTACATTTTTCTGTGCTAATGCAGAGGCTCTAGTGCCCCTGAATTGGCATGGAAAAACGCGCTAGTGCCCCTGCATTGGCACAGAAAAATGCACTAGTGCCCCTGCATTGGCACAGAAAAACACCTTTATGCCACTGCATTTGAGCAAAAAGGAGGAAAAATGTGCTAGTGCAATTGGTGTGAAAAATTTGCTAGTACCCCTGCATTGGTGCGGAAAAACACTCTAGTGACATAGCATTGGCCCAAAAAGGTGGAAAAACAGGCAAGTGGCACAGCATTGGCACGGAAAAACATGCTAATGACATTGCATTAGTGCAAAAGGTGGAAAAACACGCTAATGACACGAAATTAGTGTGGAAAAATGTACTAGTGCCCCAGCATTGGCACGGAAAAACACGCTATTGCCCCTGCATTAGCGGTGAAAAAAGTGCTAGTGCCTCTCCATTGGTGCAGAAAAACATGCTAGTGCCCCTGCATTGGCACGGGAAAACACACTAGTGCCCCTCCATTGGCGTGGGAAAATGCACTAGTGCCCCTGCATTGGTGTGGAAAAACGCACTAGGGCTCTTGTATTGGTGCAGGAAACGCACTAGGGCCCCTGCATTGGCGCAGAAGAACGTGCTAGTGCCACTGCATAGGCTCTGAAAAATGTGCTCTTGCCTTGCATTGGCATGGAAAAAGACGTTAGTGCCACTGCATTTGCTCAAAAAGGCAGAAAAATGCGCTAGTCACACAGAATTGGCATGGAAAAATGCACTAGGGACAATGCAATTGTGGTGAAAGATGTGTTAGTGCCACTATTGGCATGGAAAAACACGCTAATGACATTGCATTGGTGCAAAAAGGTGGAAAAACGCAATAGTGCCACTATATTGGCATGGATATATGCACTAGTGACCCTGAATTAGCACAGCAAACACGTTTCTGCCACTGCATTTGAGCCTGCAGTAGAGCCTGTTTTCCCACCTTTTTGCCCCAATGCAATGTCACTAGTGTGTTTTTTCCCGGCCAATTCAGGGGCACTGTAGAGAGCCTTTGCATGATAAGTCACAGTAGAGCCTTTGCACTGTAAGTCAGTCACAGTACAGTCTTTGCATTATTAATTACAGTAGAGCCTTCGCACTGTAAGTCACAGTAGAGCCTTTGCACTGTAAGTCACAGTAAAGCCTTTGCACTGTTAGTCACAGTAGAGCCTTTGCACTGTAAGTTACAAGGCTCTACTGTGCAAAGGGGGCACATAGATGTGGATACACTATGCAGGGGCACTAGCACAGTGTGCCGTGCCAATGTAGGGGCACTAGCTCACTTTTCCATGCCAATGCAGGGGCACTAGTGCATTTTTCCATGCCAATGTAGGGGCGTTAGTGTGTTTTTCAGAAGCAATGCAGAGACACTAGCAGTTTTCTGTGCCAATGCAAGGGTACTACCGCATTTTTTTGTACGAATGCAGGTGCATTAGCATGTTTTTATGCACCAATGCAGGGACACTAGCGTGCTTGTTTTTATGCACCAATGAGGGGTCCTAGTGCATTTTCCACACCAATGCAGTGACACTAGTGTTTCTGCACCAATGCAGGGGCACTAGTGGGTTTTCCAGAACTAATGCAGAGGCACTAGTACAGTTTTCTGTGCCAATGCAAGGGCACTAGCACGTTTTACCATGCGAATGCCGGGGCACGAGTGCATTTTTATGCACCAATGCAGGGACAGTAGAGTTTTTTTCCGTGCCAATGCTGGTGCATTTTCCACACCAATGCAGTGGTACTAGCAGGTGTATCCGCACCAATGCAGGGCCACTAGTGCATTTTTTGGTGCCAATGCAGGGGGACTTTTACCACACCAATGCATGGACACTAGCATGTTTTTCTGTGCCAATGCAGGAGGGCTAGCGCATTTTCCTGCACCAATGCAGGGGCACTAGTGTGTTTTTGCGCCAATGCAGTGCAACTAGTGTGTATTTCCATACCAATATTATGGCACTCGCACATTTTTCCTCACCAATTTAGTGCCACTAGTGCATTTTTCAGCCTTTTGGCGCCAATGCAGTGGCACTAGTGCGTTTTCCCACGCCAATGCAAGGGCACTAGTGCATTCTTTTGTGCCAATGCAGTTACACTAGCATGATTTTCTGCGCCAACACAGAGGCACTGGCACATTTTTCTGTGCCAATACAGGTGCACTAGGGCAATTTTCCACACCAATGCAATGGCACTAGTGCTTTTTTCTACACCAGTGCTGTGACACTAGCGTGATTTTCTGCACCAATGCAGGAACACTAGTGCGTTTTTTCCATGCCATGCAGGGGTACTAGTGCATTTTTCCGCATCAACACAGGGGCACTAGCGCATTTTTCTGCATCCATGCAGTGGTACTTGTGCCTTTTTCCACACCAATACAGTGCCACTAGTGCGTTTTCCGCACCAATGTAGTGGTACCAGCATGTTTTTCCCCTTTTCTGAGCCACTGCAGTGGCACTAGCATGTTTTTCTGTGCTAATACAGGGTACTAGCGCATTTTCCCACTTTTCCTTGCTAATGCAGTAGCACTAGCATGTTTTTCAGCACCAATGCAGGGCACTAGCGCATTTTTACCCACCAACGCAGGGATACTAGCGCATTTTTCCGTGTCAGTGCAGTGGCATTAGTGCATTTTTCCGTGCCAATACAGGGTTACTAGCATGTTTTTTCCACACAAATTCAGTGGCACTAGCATGTTTTTCCACTTTCCAAGCCAATGCAGTGGCAATAGCACGTCGTGGCCTGCCAATGCAGTGGCATTAGTGCAGGTTGGCACACCAATGAAGTGCCTGTAGCACTTCTTGGTGCCACGAGGCCATACCTGTAGTCCATCTTGGTGCACCAATGCAGTGCCACTGGCACATCTTGGTGCACCAATGTAGTGCCTGTAGTGTATCTTGGCTAGCAGTGGCACTAGCATGGGTTGATGTGCCAATTCAGTGGCACTAACACATCTTGGCATGCTAATGCAGTGCCTCTAGCACATGATGGCATGCCAATGCAGTGGCACTAGTGCATCTTGACACCAATGCAGTGCCGCTAGCATATCTTGGCATGCCAATGCAGTGGCACTAGTTATTGAACTGTGATTAAACAGTGTGATATTGGCATAAAAATAGAGACATACACATCCAGAACTGAATAGAAAACAGGGAGATGAAGATCTTCCATAAACCAATCAAAGACATACACTGAGAGAAAGAATCCCTATTCAATAAATGGTGCTGGGAGAACTGGATAACCACATGTAAAAAGACTGAAATTGGACCCGCACCTTTCTCCACTCACTAAAATTGATTCAAAATGGATTAAAAAACCTAAATCTAAGGCACAAAACAATAAAAATCCTCAAAGAATGTGTGGGGAAACCACTTGAAGCTGTTGGCCTGAGGAAAAACTTTATGAGGAAGACTCCCATGGTAATTGCAACAACAAAAATAAACAAATGGGACTTAATTAAACTGAAAAGCTTCCATACAGCTAAAGAGACAACAATCAAAGCAAATAGACAACTTACTCAATGGGAAAGGATATTTGCATATTTTGAATCAGACAAAAGCTTAATAAGTAAAATCTACAGAGAACTCAAATCAAGCAACATAAAAAGAGCCAACAATCCTTTATATCACTGAGAAAGAGAGATGAATAGAACCTTCTCTAAAGATGACAGACGAATGGCTAGCAAACATATGGAAAAAATGCTCATCATCCCTAATTATTAGAGAAATGCAAATTAAAACCACCCTGAGATATCATCTAACCTCAGTGAGAATGGCCCACATCACAAAGTCTCAAAATTGCAAATGTCGGCATGGATGTGGAGAGAAGGGAACACTTTTACACTGCTGGTGGGACTGCATACTAGTACAACCTTTTTAGAAGGAAGTATGGAGATCCCTCAAAGAACTCAAACTAGACCTCTCATTTGATTCTGCAATCTCATTACTGGGCATCTACCCAGAAGGAAAAAAATCTTTACCATAAGGACACTTGCACTAGACTGTTTATTGCAGCTCAATTTACAATTTCCAAAATGTAGGAACAGCCTAAATGCCCACCAACCCAGGAATGGATTAACCAGGTGTGATATATGTATACCATGGAATACTATTCAGCCGCTAAAAAAGACGGAGACTTTACATCTTTTATATTAACCTGGATGGAAGTGGAACACATTATTCTTAGCAAAGCATCACAAGAATGAAGAAACAAGAATCCTATGTACTCAATTCTGATATGAGAACAATTAATGACCCAGCACATAGTGGGGGTGGGGGATGGGGAGAGCAGAGAAAAGGAAGGAGGGTCGTTGGGGGTGATACATTTTTGGGGAGCAGAACACTATTATGGGAGGGTCTTCATCTGACACAAGCAATCAATGTAACCTGGTTCTTTGTACCCGCAATGAATATCCAACAATAATAAAAAAAAATCAAGAAAGTATTTCATTTACAGTAGCCACACAAATAAAAAAAAATACTTAGAAGTAAATTTAACCAAGGAGGTAAAAAAGCTCTACAATGACAATTATAAAACATTGATGAAATAAATTGAAGGAAAAACAAATAAATGGAAAGACATCCCACATTCATGGACTAGAAGAATTAACATTGTTAAAATGTATTATACATACTCCCCAAAGCTATAAACAAACTCATGAAATTTCTATGAAAGTTTCAATAACATTTTTCACAGAAATAGGAAAAGAAAATCCTAATATTCAGGTGGAACTACAAAGACCCTGAATAGCCAAACCAATCTTGAGCAAGAAGAACGAAACTGGAGGTATCATACTAATTACTTTATTTTTTTATTGCTCTTCTACTTCAATTTAATTGCAATGGTCAATACCTCCAGAACAAAGATAAATTAAACAAAGCCATTCTTGTCTCATCTTTGACTTTAATGGGCATTCTTCTTGTGCTTCTCCATTAAGCATGATGCATCCATTAGTTTTCTGCACCTTATATTTGTTTGAGTCTACATTTGCTACTATGTTAATATCATGCAGTTTGAACAAGTTCAGTTCATATAAGTCCATTACAAATTAACTTCTAATCTAAAGCATTATTTTGTGATCTAGACTCTCAGATAGGGAAAGGGCTTGAGGGAGAGTTTGATACTATAAGGATGATGGTGGTAGGATAAGATTACTTAGATAAGGCCACAAATATAGATGGCTATACACTTTGAGAACTGGGATATCAGATATTAGAGTGAAGGAGTGATTGAGGAAATCACCGCAAAAGAACAATTTAATTAGTTTTATATGTGGGACAGGATTCTTTGGCTTCTGGGGTTGATATTCAAATCAAGACAAACCCAAAACAAGATGGCTATTCAGTAAATTATTGGGCAATATAGTTCTAGATCCTCTAGATTTGTTTGATCTTAAAGATACAAATAAAGAAAATGAAGAACTTAAAGAAGCCAAAGAAAAAGGACAAATCACCTACAAAGAAATGATGAGGATGTCAATTGATTTTTCTTTAACAATAATTATGGCCAGAAGGCAATGAAAAAAACTTCAAAGTTTTGAGAAAAATAACTGTCAACCTAGAATTTTGTACCCAGTAAATCTATTATTTAAGAATGAGAGTGAAATAAAGCCATCTATGGATAAAATAGAGTGTGTTCCATCACAAAAATTTCCCCAGTACAAGAACTTTCAAAGTGGTTTTTTTTTTTTTTTTTTTTTGATTCAGAGCCTCAAGCTGTCCCCCTGGGTAGAGTACTGTGGCATACCTTACAGCAACCTCCAACTCCTGGGCTCAAGCAAGTCCCCTGCCTCCACCTCCCAAGTTGCTGGGACCACAGGTGCCTGCCACGAGGCCCAGCTATATTTTTCGGTTGCAGCCATCATTGTTGTTTGGCAGGCCAGGCTGGATTGGAACTCGCCACCTTAGGTGTATGTGGCTGGTGCCTTAGCCACTTGAGCCACAAGCACTGAGCCCAAAGTGTATATTTCAAGAAAGAAAATGTCCCCGGAAAGATTATCAGAAGTATAAGAAGAAATGATGATATTAAGAGGAAATAAATAAAGAAAAAAAGGTAGTGTATTTATTTTAGACAGGTCTCATTCTGTTGCCCTGGTTAGAGTGGTGCCCAGCCAAAGGTAGTGTTTTTAGATGTTACTAACTCGGCCTGACTTCTAAATTGGAGTTGGCTGGACGGATATCGTTTGACTCAAAGAACTGTGGAAACGCTCAGAAAATGGACTGAAACACATGAACTAAGACCACAGCGACAGTACAGACCAAACCCAAGCAGCACATTGTTGCAGCAGTTAAACCACTGGACACCTACAGCTTACCACACTACCTTCACTAGAACCAAACACTGGATGTTGCCTCTGGAAAGCAGATTTGCTGACATTGTCCACTGTCCCTTCCTTTTGTCACAAACTCCAGATTCAAAGTCTGTGTGGGATAGGACTGGTACAATCAGCCAAATCACAGCTAATCACTCCATTATTAGTCAACTGCTTGGCTTAACTCAGTCCCCCTTTCTGAGGTCTTCAAATAAATACAGTGCCTGAGGATTCTCTAAACATAGTCTCTGTATTTTAAATCACTATGGAGACAGTAATGTGGAGTTAGGTGCACAGACCAGACATAGGCAGCACATAAGCACCAGAAATTCAAACAAAGTAATAAGTTGAAATCAGGCAAACAGGCAGTAGAAGAATATGGTTTTTAAAGGCCAAGTTTGTTTATTTTTATTTATTTAGCCAAGTTTGTTTAAAAGGTGAGGTGAGGGACACAGAACTATAGGTAGTAAAAAGTAGTATATCAGCAATGTAAAGAGTAGGCAGATATAGCACAACACCTAAGAATTTAACTGAAATTGAGAAAAATTAGAGGTGGGAGTTAAGTATTGTTTATACCCCTACATTTAGAAAAGTAATAAAAAGAAATTGTGTTGGTAAGATATTGGCATTTATATAAGAAAGGAATAAAGAATTCTGTATGTCACTGCTTATGTTAATTGAAATGTTTTTTCATAATCACTTCATTTATTCATTCATTAAAAAATATTAAATGTTTGCATACCTCATTAGGTGCTTGGAATAAAATATTGACATGGCTTTGCACTCATGGAATTTATACTCCAGTGAAGGAAGAAGACAAAAATTAGTAAAAATTTGAGCAAATTGAAAGTGATCATGAATAGTGTTGTCCTGTGATTAAGAATAATGGTGCAGGTTCGGCCCCTGTGGCTCAAGCAGCTAAGGCGCCAGCCACATACACTTGAGCTGGCAGGTTCGAATCCAGCCTGGACCCACCAAACAACGATGGCTGCAACCAAAAAATAGCCAGGCGTTGTTGTGGGCACCTGTAGTCCCAGCTGCTTGGGAAGTGGAGGCAGGAAAATTGCTTGAGCCCAGGAGTTGGAGGTTGCTGTGAGCTGTGATGCCACAATACTCTACCCAGGATGACAGCTTGAGGCTCTGTCTCAAAAAAAAAAAAAAAAAAAAAAAAAAGAATGGTGTAAAGGGATATGTGCTACTGAGGGAATGCCTTTGGACACTAAGTGGTATGTAGTATTGAGGCAATGCCTCTTTGAGATGCTTCTTAACTAAAAAAGAGACAGATACATTTAGGTGAAGAGTTGTATACATAAGGGTGGCAGTGAAGAGAAAGATTGTGGAGGTCAGAGGGAACCATATATGAATTCCTAAAGATTTAATATTTCAAGGTAGTTAGTAATTAGGATAAAGGTATGTATAAGAGTATCTGTATGCCTAGGAGAGGCATAAACAGTCTTGTATAAATAGAGCAAGCTTCCTAGAATGTTTAAATTTTGTGCTTTAATTTCTATCAAAATCTTTAAGAACAGATAAATCACTTTCTGTATTATTTCAATAACTAGATAACTAAGGACTGCCATACAATTCTATTGCCGAGGTATGTGTTCATGATCTTTTGTGTTTGTTTTTTTTTAAACTTTCTTTATAGTTTCAAGCCTGAATATAAAGAACAATTCATAGTATTCCTTTCTCTCACAATGCTCAATTTTAACTTTTGTTACATTAACCAAAAGGAAAGGAGACAGCCCATCATGTGAAAACCCTCAATCTGGTTTCTCCTCATCTCTCTAAACTCTTTTTATTGGAGACCTTCAGGGCTCAGACCCTGCTACTCCTCTCTATTTAGACTCATTCCTTAAACAAGTCTATCCAGGCTTTGAATATTAAGTATATACCAAGGACTCCAAAATTTACATTTCCGGCTTGGACCTGGACTCTGAACTCCTTTTTTTTTCTTTTAAATTAAATCATAGCTGTGTAGATTAATACAGTCATGGGGTACAGTGTGCTGTTTTATATACAATTTGAAATATTTTCATCGAACTGGTTAACATAGCCTTCATGTCATTTTCTTAGTTATTGTGTTAAGACATTTATATTCTACATTTAGAAAGATTCTCATGTACCCTTATCTGAACTTCTAACTGGTATATATCCAGTTGTCCACTTGTATCTATTTGAATGTCTCACATTTCAAGTTTAATATGATCAAAATGGAAAGTTTTGGGGCAGTGCCTGTGGCTCAAAGGAGTAAGGCACCAGCCCCATATGCTGGAGGTGGCAGGTTCAAACCCGGCCCCAGTCAAAAACTGCAAGAAAAAAAAAAAAAGAAATCTTCCTCTTGTCCTTCCACTACAAAAAAATCTTCTTCTCAGCATTTCCCTCATCTCATACCTACCCAGTAGGAAAGTCAAAAACTTGGGAGTCACTCTTGGTTTTTCTTTCTTTCATATATTCCGTTGGCTAATTTGTACGACTGTGTTTCCAAAATTTGTCCCAACTCTCTTCACTTTCCACTTATGATGTTGCCACCTCACCCAAAGCTATTACCATCTATTAAGCAGACTACCACACCAGTTTTTGTTTTTTTATTTCTCTTCTCCCATTCTAAACACAGGAATGACAATTATCTTTTAAAAACCTAAATCAGAACCAGTAACTTGAAGGTTTCTTCAATGGCTTCCCATCATACTTAGGAGAAAATAAGAATTTCTTACCAAGGCCAGTGAGGCCATTTATTATGATCTGGCCCCTACTGTATTTTGAACTTGTCCAGCTTCATCTCATGTCACTTTCATTCTTCCCTCCCTTAATTTCTATGCTCCAGCCACCTAAACTACTCTTCTTTCAGAACACATCAAGTTCTCATCTAGCTTAAGGATTTTCTATAATCTTTCTCTGACTAGAAACCTTTTCTTGCTTTACATGACTAACTCTCTCAGTGCTCAGATCTCAACACAAATGTTACTTTGTCAGACAGGCCTTTTCGATCACTCAAATAATCCAAAGTACAAAGCATCTCCTTTAGATCTGCATTTTTCTTTGCAGCATTGATTATGTAGGTTTAAAGACAAATTCCACATTACACATAGACTAAATATATACTTCATTGGCTACAGCGAAAACTTACAAGTAAAAGATGAAGGCTAGTGAGAAACATAAGGTATGGGTATCCCATCCTCCTCCTACAGAAACCAGCATACTACTGAGATTTGCTTCTAGGAAAGAGAAAACGGCCCTTTCACTATTCTTCCTGTTTGTACAGTCTTAACATTAGGGGAATATACATGGTGCTACAGTCTGATTTTGGCAGACAAGCAGGCTATTTACAGGTGCTGTTTAAGAATGTCACCCTCCCTGCAAAGTTATAATCACTTCTACTGGGAAGACAAAACCATCAGTTCCATAAGAATTGGACACAGTCCCTCCTAGAGGGGCAAAGAGGACCTCCCAGTTCTCATTGTTGAGGAAACCCAGAGAACTCATGGCCGTTCAGACAATTCTGCTCCATGGACTACAACTAATTTCTTATCCTTCTTCCTTACTAGACTGGCAGCTTTATTAACAAAACAACAAAAAAATATCTTTTTGTTCCCTGTTGTATTCTTATTATCTAGCAAAGTACAGGGAACCTATTAGGCCCTCAATAAACACTTTTTGAATGAATGAATGGTAGATGGGGAGCAGTTCAACAAAAATAGCTCAAGATTAGAAAAACACAGCCAAAATACAGTGATCATTCTGTCATTAGAGTTTAGCAAACAAACAAAAAAATCATGAATTCTAATCTTACAAGAATCATTCCAAGTTTTCAAGTTCTTTTTCAAATCATATTTCTGATCAAAACAATCCACAGAGATTAAAATTAGCCCAGTGGAGAGGAATTTTGTGTATTATAGTGGCAAAAGTAGGATGATTCAGATACTGCTCCAGAGATGCCGACTGTAAAACATGAGACACTTGGTAGAGTCAGTCCAGTAAAAGTCCCTGAAAGAAAAACATGCTTGTGTATTAGATAGCCTTTTACTGCTGACATGGTTGAAAAAGAGAAATTTAGTTAGTTAATGTATAGGTAGCAGACGATGCCAGTGTTCTACCCATATCCACTGGGATCCATTAACCTTTTCATGCACACGGGTTCCTGGTATGCTTTCACTCTCACAGCCAGAACCTGTCTCTTTCAGTGGATTGCTCTTAAGTTGCCAAAGATCACTTTGCCTGAATAGCCTAAAGTTTCTGAGAATTTACATCTCCCCAGGGGCAACTCTTGAACCAATGGTCCTAAGTGAGGAGGTGATTTTGACCTTCTGGATTCAAAGTGTCTAGAGACATTTTTGGTTGTCATAACTGGGCAGGGAAGGGGGATTGGAATGCTACAGGCATTTAGCAGGTAGAAGACAGAGATGCTGCTAGACACCTCACAGTGCAAGGCAGACCCCACAACAAAGAATAAAGAAATACCCGCAAAATGACAGCAGTATAGAGGTTGAGAAACTCTATCTCAACAATGATTCATGGGCAGAGAAGTATAAATACTCCATTTTTTCCCTCTTGTACATGATCTGGATAGTTCTGAGACAGACACTATCTCCAGAGCTCTCCTCTGGGACTGAACTGAACTTACTTGCTTGGAAGTTTACCTGACACTGTAGCCTTATCGGTCATTGTCTTCCCTACTTCCCCACTCTCTTAACAAATCTCCCTGAGAACACTTCTAATAAATCACTTTTATATAAATCCTTATCTCAGGGGTGCTTCTGGGGAAAATGATCCAAAACAGTACACATAAGTGGATCTTTAAGGAGAACTACAGACTTTATGTACATGGTATGGAGTAGGTTACTAAATGATTGGCTATATTATAACAGAACGCATGTGGTTGGCAAAGCCCATAAGTAGAAGCTCAGACTGTCATACACTTACACCAAGAAAGTATGCAGTGGTAGGGAAAAAAAAACTGGAAAGTAAGAAAACTCGAGTTCCAGGCTTGCCTCTGACTAACAAGCCATGAGAGCTTAAGTAAATCATAGCCATGTGGAAAATGAGAAAACAAAAATGAGATAATTGCTAACTCTAACATCCTCTAATGTCTTACAGAAGTGGTTCTCAAACAATTGAGAAGTGGTTCTCAAACATTGGTTCCCACTAGGGAACACTTAGCAATGTTTGGAGACATTATAAATAGGGAAAGGATGCTCCTGGCACCTGGTGAACAGAGGCCAGGGATGCTGTTAAACATTCCACCATACACAGGCAAGTCCCCCCACTTCCTGCCAACAAAGAATTATCCTGCTCAAATGTCCATAGAGTCAGGATTGAGAAACTCTATCTTACACAGATAAGTAGATTAGATATTAACTTAAGAAATTACTGATGGTTAAGATTAAAAATAAGTGATATGTTATTAAAGGAAACTATAGCATAGTCTCTAAGTAAAAATTTGAAAACAGCATAGACTATAGATGATTTCCTGTATAAGATTTGAAAGGGCTTATTCTAAGCAGATCATGAAATGGTACATGGAAGAACTAAGCACCTGTCCAAGTAGCTAGAGACAGAGGAAAGAGCAGAGACTTGAATCTTTGCAAGTTTGACAAATTCCTCAGAATTGATTTTCATCCACGTTTCAGGATTTAAATATTCTATAAGTATATCCAGATCTATCCCTCTGCCCTTCAATTATTGAAGAAACCTCCTTTGCATGTCCATTAACCTTTGCATACAACTTGGGGACCATTTTTCCACTCCAACATTATCCTGGAGGGAAAAAAATAAAGTTTCCTCCAATTATATACAGGTAAAGGTAAGAGAAAACTATTTTATAGCTAGCTTATCTGAATTGCCAAAAACATTTAAATGTACAAGATATTTGCTTATGATTCTGAATTTATTCACGTGACAGGTGGTAAGATGATGCCATACTTAACTTTGACTTTACATTCCTGTTGGTTAAAACCTCTCACACCCTTTTTAAACAAAGTGCTGGCAGTAAAACCCAACATATTGCATAACAAGCCAGTGTTACACGTTTCTCACAAAACTCAATACTCCCAACAGGAAACTTCAGGAATGAAAAGGTTTCTTTTCTATTATCAGAAAGGTACCTGGTTACGTTAACCACAACAGGTGGACTAAAATGAAAAGATTTATTTTTTGATTGTCGATTTCTCTGAAAGTGATTTAAGAATAACTCTGACACAACTTGTCAGACTCTGTAATTAAAGATGAATCCTCTTTCATCTTGATAATATTTTGAAATATACATCAGAAAAATCTTCTAAGGTACTTAAAACTTTGAAAGAGTAGCTGCTGTCACTTGAAAGGTAGGGTGACAGCTGAGACAGAACCTAAGGTTTTCATTTGGACAACTTACCTGAGAGGGATGGACCAAGCAGAGGCCTGTATTCTGCACTTTACTAAGGCTTGCTCATCAGGAATCAGGCAGGAGAGACACATTCTCCTTCCTATGGTATCTTTGGCAGATGCTCTCATTAAAAGGACCTAGAAACCATCTACCACAACTTCCATCACAAGGTAATTTGACCACCTGCTGTCAAACTGCCAAACTAGTACATGTTTAAAGAAATACCAAGTTTCGCTTTCAGATCCAAGGTCTCAAAGCTGAGTATTTTCTCTTGATAATACCACTGCTGCTGTGATAGTAGCAAAGCATACATTTTAAGCTGATTCACACTGCTTAAAGTTACCAAATGCAAAATTAAAAAAACTAAATAACAATATTTTTACCTATATTATCATTCTTTTCATCTCATGGGACACTGGTATATCATCAAAGGAAATGGAATTAACATTTACTGAGACTCTACTCTCAAATTTTCCAATATGTTTAAGTAAAATGAATTTATTCTTGAAATGGGTGATAGGGGCCAAGTGAAGGTACCAATTTAAATGAAGGCTATTTTATTGCCACTGTATTATTTTTTTTTAAAGTAAGACTAACAACATGATTTACTTTTTTTTCACAATTTGATATGTCAATTCTTATTTGGTTAAGACAACAAAAGTTTGCATATTTTTATCGTAAGATATGTATCTTTTCTACTCATATCAAAATAACCTTATTGAATACCCAGAAAGAACAGATAGGCAATGAATGTAACTCAGTGGGTTTCTAATGGGTTAAAAATTGTTAAACAAATGATAACAAAATGTATTTATTAAAGGAACAGCTACTAACAGCAGGCAGTAGAGCAACATTCTTACATTGGCTGCTTTAACAATTTTATTAATAATTAGGGCAAAGAAGAAAATAATTAAATTTTCAATTATACAAAAGCATAGGCCTATTATCTGGATAGCATTTGATATTTCTTTATTTCCTCTTCTCCAATTAAAATAGTTGCTGACATAAAGTTGTCATACATTCTAAAATGATTTTAACCAAAATATTACATTTAACACATTACCTCTAGATAGAACAGGTACTTGATGCCTGTAAATCAAAGATCACTAAACTAGACATCTGGAAACATCAGTCCTTTTTTTCTAGTAGTATGCAAAATATTTTTTATTTTTACGCATAATTGTCATTAATACATGTAAAGCACGAACTGATGTGATTATAAAAGATACTAAAAAGCCAGAAGAACATTAGCATTCAAGAGAAATTAAAACCTGAGTTGAATGTTTGACACCTGGCACCATTCTGATGGAAGTTAAAGAAATACACTTGCTAGACTTCTTAAACAATCATGAAATGAAAAAGTTAAATTTCAAAGGACCTACAATGCACTGACACATGAAATGACTTCTGTTGCTGACAAACATTTTATTAAGATAAGCAGGGTTATCTAAAGCTCACAGCCTTAAAAGCAGGGATATGTGTTAATTTTAGGTTTTTTAATTAAGAAGCAAGCTGAGTCTTTTTTTTTTTTTTTTTTGTAAATTTAGTTTATTTATTCATGTGGACCTAAAAGGCTGGTTCAGTTTGTCAGAGTACAAGAGAATGCCAAGAGGTCAAAGGGATGGAGGTGGGTCAACATAAATCCATCCCCAACTCCTGGAAAACACAGCAATAAAAGAACAGAATTAGGAGGAATAGTAGACTTGAGGTCTAATTCAGTTCTCACTTTGGATTCCATAGTATCTCTTACTAAGTAGTTGGTAAATACAAAATAAAACTTCTTAGTCCTTTCATTAGTAACCACCCATAAGCAGAAGGAAAGAAATAAGAGAAAGAAAGCTAACATAGCTTTGTTGAATAAATATCTGGAAACTTAGATACATTTTAATATGTTGAATCTTGAATCATACTTATAAGCCAATGGTTAATATACTACAAAACCTTACAAACATAAAATCTCATTTGTTGAAGAACTTCAGAATTAAGGGAATTAATTTCCCTTCCTTTTTATTTAATTATTCTTTCCAGAATTCTGGGAAGATGGCTGACTGGTAGCAACCCTGGTCAGAGGCTCCTGAGCAAAGGAAGAAAAACTGGTCAGAATCAGAATCTATGAAGCCAAAGACAGGGAGCTGAACCCAGAAAGAAGTTCAGCAAGCTGTAAATCCAAGGAAGATCATTTAAGAACACAAAATACAGGTACAAAGTGGGCGCCAGAACTGCTTGCTAGAGCCACCCACCTCCTACAGGTGGCGGGTGGCCGCAGAGAAGTCCCCTGTGCCAGGAAGGCACAGAATGACTTGGTAGAGCCTTGCACACCCCGCAGGTGGCAGCAGAGGATCCCTCCACTCTGGGAGGGCCCAGAACTGCTTGCTAGAGCGGCGCACCCCACAGGCGGTAGAGGAGACCCCCGCTCCAGGGCTCTGGGCAAGTCCAGAACTGCTTGCTAGAGCCACAAGCCTCCCGCAGGTGGCAGATGGCCGGAGAGGAGTTCCCCTGCTCCAGGCAGCCACAGAAGTACTTGCTAGAGCCTTGCGCACCCCTGCGGGTGGCAGCATATGAGTCCCCCACTGTGGGAGGGTCCAGAACTGCTTGCTGGAGCCGCGCACCCCACAGGCAGCAGAGTGGATCCCTGTTCCAGGGCTCTGGGTGGGTGCAGAACTATGTGCTAGAGCCACACACCTCCTGCGGGTGGCAGGTGGCTGCAGAGGACTTCCCCTGCTCTGGGCAGCCCCAGAACCAATTGCTAGAGCCTTGTGCATCCCCGCAGGTGGCAGTGGACAAATCTCCCACTCTGGGAGGGCCCAGAACTGCTTGCTAGAGCCGCACACCCCAGAGGCGGCAGAGGAGATCCCTGCTCCAGGGCTCTGGGCAGGCGCAGAACTGCTTGGTAGAGCCACACGCCTCCTGCGGGTGGTGGGTGGCCGCAAAAGACTTCCCCTGCTCCGGGCAGGCACAGAACTACTTGCTAGAGCCTTGCACACCCCGCAGGTGGTGGCAGAGGAGTCCCCCACTCTGGGAAGACCTAGAACTGCTTGCTAGAGCCGCCCACCCCACAGGCGGCAGAGGAGATCCCCACTCCATGGCTCTGGGTGGGCCCAGAACTGCTTGCTAGAGCTGCACATCTCCTGCAGATAGCAGGTGGCCACAGAGGAGTCCCCTGCTTTGGGCAGGCACAGAACTACTTGCTAGAGCCACGCGTGCCCCATGGGCAGTAGCGAAGGAGTCCCCCACTTGGGGCAGGCCCAGAACTGCTTGCTAGAGTCACCCACCTCACAGGCAGCAGAGCAGATCCCTGCCCCAGGCTCCTGCTCTGGGCAGGCCCAAAACTGCTTGCTAGTGCCACAGGCATCCCACGGGCAGTGGTGGAGGAGTCCTCCATTCCAGGCTGACCCAAAACAGCTTTCTAGAGACATGCACACCCCACGGGGGCCAGTGGAGGAGTTCCCTGCTCTAGGCACCTGTGCCTGTTGGGCCCAGAACTGCTTACTAGAGCCATGCGCACCCTGCAGGAGAGGGTGGAGGAGTCTAGCGCTCTGGGTGGGCCCAGAACTGTTTGTTAGAGCCACGTGTGTCCCACAGATGGAGGTGGAGGAGTTCCCGACTCTGAGCTCCCACACTGGGAGGGCATAGATCGGCTTGCTAGTGCCGCATGCATCCAACAGGCGACCGTGAAGGAGTCCTCCGCTCCCCCCAGCTACTCTGGTGGAGCCAAACTAAGACTGATCTGGTTGCTCACATACCATACACTGCCATTACCCCACCCCATGGCTGCTCCAGGGTGCTGAACAAGGACTGATCCAGCTACTGCCAGTCTCCTGCCCCCCGGTCGCCCCAGCAGGCTGAATGAGATCTAATCCGGCCACGCACACTCCCATGCAGCTGCTGCAGTTCCACTGCACCTCAGTTGCCCCAACACCTGAGAACTGGGATAAGACAATAGACACACTCTGCCTGTCTCTCTGGGCAACCAGAAGAAGCCACCAACTGAACAGTTCTGATAAGGCCTCCAAACAAGGTAAACTCAGCATGGGGCGGAATCAGCGGAAAAACTCTGGCAACTCAAATAACCAGAGTAGATCAACTCCCCAAAGGAAAAATGGGGCAGATGTAATTGAAGACCCCATCCACAAGCAAATGGCTGAGATGTCAGAAATTGAGTTCAGAATATGGATAGCAAATAAGATTAACAGAATGGAAGAAAGGAAGGAAGTAGAAGTTCAAGAAATTATTCAAAAGATTTCTCAAGAAATTATTCAAAAGATGTATCAAGAACTCAACAATTTCAAAGACAAAATGATCAAAGATTTTGAAACACTGAGACAAGAGGTTGCAGCCCTCAAGAATCTGAAAGATACAGTGGAATCCCTCTGTAACAGAGTACAACAGGCAGAAGAAAGGATCTCTGATACTGAAGACAAAGCTTTTGAAGAAGCCCAGGAATGCAAAGATCAAAAGAAATGGAGAGCAAAAACGGATCTCACTTTCAGAGAGCTCTCAGATAATTCAAAGAAAACTAATATTCGCCTTATAGGAATCTCTGAAGGTGATGAAGTTGCTTCACAAAACACAGAGGCTCTTCTTCATGAAATTATGAAAGAACTTTCCAGACATGCCAAGAGATTCTGAAATTCAGAAAGAAGATAGTTTCAAAACCCCAGCACGACTCAACCCGAGCAAGACATCCCGCAGACACATCATAATTAACTTCATCAAAGTTAAGATGAAAGAGAAAATTCTGAAAGCAGTCAGACGTAAAAAAGCCCATAACCTACAAGGGGAAGAGTATTAGGATGACTGCAGATCTCTTGGCTGAAACCTTTCAGGCTAGAACAGGATGGTCATCGACTTTTAATCGCCTAAAACAAAATAACTTTCAAGCCAGGATCCTGTATCCAGGTAACTGAGTTTCATCTATGATGGAGAAATTAAATACTTTAACAACATTCACATGTTGAAGAAATTTGCCATGACTAAACAAGCTCTCCAGGAAATTCTCAAACCTATCCTCCATAATGACCAGTGCAATCCTCCACCACAAAAGTAAACCCACACAGAAAA
>CAUYQV010087733.1:0-25801 GCA_963574575.1 Galagoides demidoff | reverse complement strand
CTCTATGGATTCTGGTTATTAAACCTTTGTCGGAAGCATAACCTGCAAATATTTTCTCCCACTCTGAGGGCTGTCTGCATGCCCTACTTACTGTGCTCTTGGCTGTGCAGAAGCTCTTTAGTTTAATCAGGTCCCAATAGTGTGTTTTTGATGTTGCTTCAATTGCCCGTGGGGTCTGTCTCATAAAAAATTCACCCAGGCCGATTTCCTCAAGTGTTTTCCCTCCACTTTCTTCTAGTACTTTTATGGTTTCATGTCTTAAGTTTAAGTCCTTAATCCAGTGAGAATCTATCTTAGTTAATGGTGAAAGGTGTGGGTCCAGTTTCAGTCTTCTACAGGTCCTCAGCCAGTTTGTCCAGCACCATTTGTTAAATAGGGAATCTTCCCCATTCAATGTTTTTAATTGGTTTATCAAAGATAAGGTAATGGTAGGTAGCTGGATTTATCTGTTGGCTTTCTATTCTGTTCCATACCTCTACCTCTCTGTTTTTGTGCCAATACCATGCTGTTTTAAGCACTATTGATTTATAGTATAGTCTGACGTCTGGTAGGGTGATTCCTCCTGCTTTGTTTTTATTCCTGAGTAATGTCTTAGCTATTCGAGGTCTTTTCTGATTCCATATAAAGCGAAGTATTAATTTCTCAAGATCTTTAAAATATGACATTGGGACTTTAATGGGGATTGCATTAAAATTGTATATTGCTTTGGGTAATATGGACATTTTAAAAATGTTGATTCTTCCCAGCCATGAGCATGGTATATTTTTCCATTTGTTGACATTTCCGGCTGTTTCTTTTCTTAGAGTTTCATAATTCTCTTTGTATAGATCTTTCACATCCTTTGTTAGGTATACCCCCAAATATTTCATCTTCTTTGGTACTACTTTACATCTGGAAGATTCCATGAAGGGACATGTGCGTGTGTATGAACTGAGGATAAGTGAGCCGTAAGGACTTCACAAGCGCTAATGTTTTTATTTTATCAGTGGGAGAAAATGTTCTCAAGTGACTGAGGACACCATGGCAGGCGGGAGGGGCAGGTGTGCACTTGTGCCCGCTTCTGTGCAAGAGGGAGGGAGAAACGTGTGCAGGTGGAGGAGAGTGAGTGAGCAGGAAGGAAGACGTGAAATACGGAAGAGGAACAAACAGGGAAGGGGGAGAAGTCTGTGGAGAAGTAAGAGAGGAGGGAGGGTGGGTATGTAGGGGATCCTTGGACAATGCATTGGTTTGGGGCCCTGACACCCTCTCTCCATGTCTCCCACACTGCAGTTGAAAATCCATGCATAACTTTTAACCCCCCTAAAACTTAACTAATAGATTATGGTTGATCAGAAGTCTTACCAAGAACGGTCATTTAATACAGGTTGTGTTATTATATGCTACATTTGTACAATAAAGTAAGCTAGAAGAAAGATGATATTCCTGAGAAAGTCATAAGGAAGAAAAAGGTCTCCACGTCCTCACCACTTACCTGATGAGGAGGCTGAGGAAGAGGAAGAGGAGAGGTTGGTCTTGCTGGGCAGGGGTAGCAGAGACAGAAGAAAATCTGCATTTGAATGGACCCTCCCAGTTCCAGCCTGTGTCATCCAGGGGTCACCTGCATGGAAAGAGATTTATTGTGAGGAATTGCCTCTCTTGATTATGGAGGTTGACAAGTCCCACAACCTGCTGTCAGCAAGCTGGAGACTCAGGAAAGCCAGTGGTATAATTCAGCCCGAAGGTCTGAGAAACACAGGTGCAGAGAGCAGAAGATCCATTTTCCAGGTCAAATAATCAGGAAGAGAAAGGGGCAGATTCCTCTTTTCTCCACCATTTTGTTCTATTCAGGCCCTCACTGGATTGGCTGAGGCCCACCTGCGCCAAGGAGGGCCATGTGCTTTACTGAGTCCAACAATTTTTATTTATTTATTTATTTTTGAGACAGAGTCTCATTCTGTCACCCTGGGTAGAGTGCTGTAGCATCATAGCTCACAGTAACTTCAACCCTCTTGCCTCAGACTCCAAATAGCTGCGACTACAGGTGCACACCACTATGCCTGACTTGTTTTTCTGTTTTTAGTAGAGACAGGATCTCACTCTTGCTCAGGCTGGTCTCCAATTCTGAGCTCAGGCTAACCCCAAGTCCCAGCCTTCCAGAGTCCAACAATTTAAATGCCCATCTCACCTAGAAACACCCTCACAGACACAGCTAGAAAGAATGTTTAACCTGGGCACCCAGTGGTGCAGTCGAGTTGACATGTAAATGCAGCCATCACACCCTCCCACTTGATTCAGGTCTCTGCTCAAAAGTCACCGCTTAGAGAGGCATTACCTGCCAACCCCTATAAGGGCAACTTCTTCCTTCCCCATTCAATCACAGCTTGGCCCCTGAATCTGCTTTCTTCATAACACAGATGTTGTATCATGTGTTCATATATTAACTTTCTAATAGGGGACAAGGTCCAGAGGCGAGGATTTAGTCTTGTACAGTGGCTGTGTCTTCAGCACCCAGATAACATCCAGCAGAGGCCCAGTGTGAAGGCTAGAGGATGAGGTGTGGGTGGGGCCAGCTCCTGCCTGAATATCAGAGGCCCGGTGTGAAGGCCAGAGGATGAAGGTGTGGGCGGGGCCAGCTCCTGCTGGGGGAGGGGCTGTTAGGGGCTGCTCCTGTTTTGTAGAACTTCATGTTTATGGGGAGCTCTCCTGTCTGGCTGTCAGAGGCCAAATTTCCCCCTTTTGTAAGGACACCTGTCACACTACATCAGTGCCTCCCTAATGCCTCATTTTGTCTACCTCTTTATGGCCCTATCTCCTAATAAGGTCACATCCTGAGGTGGTGCGTGTTCAGACTCTGACCTACGTACGATGTTTGGATGGACAGAACTCAACTCCTAATAGTTACATTCTGCTTCCGCCACAGACGTCCCAGTTACCCCCACCCTGTAGTTGTCATGAGTAAATGGTTTACCTTCTCTTCATTGTGGAGATGACTCTGTGACCCATCGCAGGCTCGGTGGCTAACATGCCCCAGAGGAGCAGTGCTTAGAAAACCTTTATTACAGCTGCAGCCTAGTTGCCTTGAAACTTGATCCTACTTTATGGGTCAAAAGCTGAATAGTGATTAAATCTTTCTCTTTGAAGTGTTTTCTGTGACACTGTTAGTCTTCCCCCAATCTCTACCTCCTTTGCTCAACTCGCGTCTGCCTCTAGACAAAAGGATGCTCTGGACTATCTGGGAAGAAGGTCATGCAACTAGAAAGACAAAAAATAGGGGCACGACGTACACTATTCAAGTGAGGGGTACACCAGAGGGCCAGACTTCACCTCCGTACAGTACTGTACAGAGAGAGGTTGCCAAAAAAATGTACACCTATTTTTTAAGAAAGGAAAAAACAGTATTGAAGTTGTAATATAGTCATGCAAATTTTAACAATGATTATGATGTCAAGGAAGCTGCATAGAAAATGTGGGGCCTGTGGCTCAAAGGGATAGGGCGCCGGCCCTATATGCTGGAGGTGGCAGGTTCAAACCCAGCCCCAGCCAAAAACTGCAAAAAAAAAAAAAAGAAAAGAAAATAAAGAAAATGTATATATATACTGATGACAAAAGATGAATTCAAGTCATGTTTGAACACCTCTTGTAACTGCAAAAGTTAAATGTGACTTGAGGCATTACAAGTTTAATAGTTTTTTCCTTTCTTAAACATGTATACCTTTTCTCTGTACCCTCTGTATATACGTGTAACAGAATTAAATTGTCTCCCCTGAATCTATTAACATTTTTTAAAAAGGGAAAAAAAGAAAGACGAAAAATATAGCACTACCAATCTTTAAAATATCACCCCCATTACAACTAATTGATGGGTAAAGGCTCTGGAGAGAAGAAAAAACCTTTTTGCTCATTCACTTGCCAAGGTGATTTTTGGTCGCATATTAATTAAAACCCATAGATCTTGGTTTTACATTAATTGCAGAGAGAATATGGTATCCAGATATGAAGTCAGGGAAATATTTTAATTTAAGAAAGGAATTGATTCAGGAAGCTAAGAAGTGAGGTCAGTGTATGATAGAATGTTGAACGCAAATACAGACCGAGGATGGGGTGGTTGGAAGTCTCTCCACACCCTTTTCTCTTCCGTCTCTCCCCTTTCCTCCATCCTTCTTCTCTCCCTGCCTCTTCTCTCTTTTTAATTTTCTTTCTGCAAAGCTTTGCCTTCAGGCCCTGGAACTGCAGGCTGAAACTATTAGTCCTTAAATTAACTCTGAATAAATATACCTGAGTTAAAAAGGCTTTTATGCGTGATGCAGACGTAAACATTCTCATTGTTTCATGTTTCTGCTTTTATTTTAAAAATATAGCACCGTGAAAAGAAAACTTGACTTACATTTCTACTATTTTAATAAAAGTAATTTCATTTTTCTATGATACCCTGTTAGTGGGCCCATATATTACACAATACATACATATTTTGGTGAAATTGTGAACATGGGGCCCAAACCCAACGCAGCTTCTGACTTTCACCCAACATTATATCCACAAATGTTTTCCATGTAACTCCATAGTTGACATTCATAATCGTTTTTTTTTTTTTTTTTTTTTTTTGAGACAGAGTCTCACTTGGTCATCCTTGGTAGAGTGTGGTGGTGTCTTAGCTTATGGCAACTTCAAACTCTTGAGTTCAAGTGATCCTCTTGTCTTAGCCTCCTGAGTAGCTGAGACTACAGGTGCCCACTACATGCCCAGCTATTTTTATTTATTTTGTTATTATTATTTTTTTAGAGACAGAGTCTTACTTTATCACCCTGTGTAGAGTGCTGTGGAGTCACAGCTCACAGCAACCTCCAACTCCTGGGCTTAGGCGATTCTCTTGCCTCAGCCTCCTGAGTAGCTGGGACTACAGGCGCCTGCCACAATGCCCAGCTGTTTTTTCCCTTGCAGTTTGGCCACGGCTGGGTTTGAACCCGCCACCCTCCGTGTATGGGGCTAGTGTCCTACTCACTGAGCCACAGGTGCTGCCTCCAGCTATTTTTAGAGATGGGGCTGGGAGTTTGGGGGAGGTGAGGGGGGTGTCTCACTCTGGCTCAGGCTGGTCTTGAACCTGTGAGCTTAGGTAATCCACCCACCTCGGCCTCCCCAGTTCTGGGATTACAGGAGTGAGCTACTGTGCCCGGCCATAATCATTTATAATATTTGCATGATGTTACAGTCTGCTAATTTTTCTTTTTCACTCTTTGTGTGGCACAGTTGGCATCTAGTTCTTTCATTTAACAACAAATAATCGAACATCTTGGCTTTATTTTTTTTGGTGTTGAATCAGTGTTTTAGGGCACATTCCTTGTAATGGGAATTCTAGGGTCACTGATGATACACGCTTGCATGGTTTTTGATATGTATCTGTACATGTATAACATTTATAAATTAATAAACTGCTACACAAAATTCTCTCACATTGCTAGTTTTAAAAATTTGAGACTGACTATTCTGCACTATATTTGAGTATGTAAATTTGTACTTCTGCATACAGACGCACCAATCTTAACGGTCTTCTTATGAGTAGTTATTGTATTCTTGGCTTTGCAGAGTATACGGTTGGTTACGCCCGAGGGCAGGATTTCTGTTCCCCTTGTGTCCCCAGGACATTCTCAGCCTGCCGAGAACTCTGACAAATGCGTTTGGCTGTTTTCTGCTGGGTGAGGTAGAGCATGGGAGGCGAGGCAGTGTCTTGAGTGTACTGATGTCTTTTTCCAGAATCTTTCTGTAGGCGGGAAGGAGTAGGAAGTGTTGTCAAGGCCTGAGAAACAGGACCCAGCTGCTTCTCACAGCTCTCGAAGGAGATGGGAGTTTTCCTTGTGGGTTGCTGTCTCTCCTCTGGCAGGTGAAGCCACCGTTTAAATCTCTCCCTAATGGAGTTCTGGGCAGGAACAGAGAGTCTTGTTTCCTCACTGGAGCCTGCTACCAGCTCTCAGATCCTTCCACCAGCTGCCAGGGCTGACAACAAAGGCGTCCAGAGAGGGAAGGATTTGAGAGAAGGAAGAGAGAGGTGGCTTGCCTTTCCCCATCCTTCCTCCTCCTCCTTCTTTTTTACCTTTCTCTTTTCTTTTGAAAGCATTTTTGAAAACCCAGAACATTTTCCTTCTGGGGAAGGAAGGGAACAGCCAAAGGCACGCTGCAAACGCTTCAGAGCAAAAGGTGCTGCTCCTACGATGGGGGGTTTGAGACTAGACCCTGCCCCACAGCTGCACGCTGGCAGCCCCCCCCCTTTATCCTTAGCCTCCGATCGGCCAGCTCAGATGACCACAGGAGCCAGTGCAGGAGCAGAAAGTGATGAAGACAGGCGCTCAGACTCAGCACAGTGCCTGCTTTCCAATCGGTGTGGAAGGAGAGTCACGTTCTTCTTGAAGTCGGAGGTGATGAGGCTGGGCTGGGCTCTATTGAAGAAGTGGCCACGTTTTGCCCAGAAGTGACTCCATGTTGGATGGGGATGACTGTCCCTCCATGGACTATAAGCAGGTGGAAATGGGCTTAGCACAGTGCACACACAGCAATGGTCATCAATGGTCATCAACCCATTGTCATCTTCATGGCGCTTCAGGCGTCTCACAATGACCCAAGGCACACGCTGCACTAGCTCCTTGTCTATACCACAGCCACAGAAATGATGGAAAATACATGTGGAAAAATGTGCATTTCACCCCCTAACAAGGGGAACTTAACATTACTCGGAAACTTGAGAAATCTAGAGAAATACAGGGAAGCCACAGCTGGCAGTCCTGTGCTTTAGGGACGCTATATCACACACACATGCTCGCACACACATGTGTGGGCACACATCCAAACACACAGGCACACACACGCACACATGTGCATGCATGTGCACACTTGTACACGCACCCACACAGGCATGCACACACACACACAGGCACACGCACTGGTCAGAGGACACTTGTGGGCCTGGGTGCTGAGAGCCAGTGCTCAGCTCCAGAGTGGTGAGACATGTAGTCTGAACATCTGCCTCTGAGACTAGCAGCTCAGGCCCCAGGGAACCTCTTCCCATGTTTTCCTCTGTTCTCTTCCCCTAACCAAGCAGTGACAACCAGAGTCCTTATCTCCAAATAGGAACAGTGGGAGAGGGGACATGGGATACAGAGAAAGCAGAGCCCGAAGTGTGTTATCAACACTGCACAGAACACAGAGCCACCTGTGTGCCTCACCTGGTGGCCTGGACTATCATTACCTCAGTCTCACTAAAATTGGAGCAAGCTGGCATGGCGGTGCTCTCCCTCTCTGGAGTGGCCTGCGGAGATGAGAATGCAAATAGAAATCACCAGATGCTTGAGAAAAACCCCACAGAAGGGAGACAACAAACTGAACTTTACAGGAGGGAACAAAGTTAACAGAATGATCAGAACAGGATTGTTACAAAGCAAACTTAAAATCCTCCAAGAAATAAAGGAGGGTGTCATACCCATAAAGTAAAAATAGGTGGTTATGAAACAAGAACATGTGGCTTTGAAAAAAGACTCTTTGGCTATCTTGGAAACAGAAAATACAACTTTGCAATAGCAACAGATTCCTGGCTGGTGAACCTGGAACACGCAGAGGGGGATACTTTTAAAAGGCTAAGGGAAAAAATGTGAATCTACAATTCTGTGTCCAGCTGAACCATTATTGAAGAGCAGGGAGGGAAATAAAGATATTTTAAGAAACAGAAGATCTTTAGAAGGTTCTCACTCCTAGACTCTAAACTGAAAAATAACCAGAGGATTAATCCCAGTTAGAAGATAAAAGAATCAAGCAGCAGGAAGTGTTATATTAGGTGTAATAGTGAGAAAAATCAGTAAAATGTATTCCTGATCTTTTAAAAAATGTTTTCATTACAAATATACACCTAAATGTGCCGATATTATCAATGTTGTATGTAAAGAAAAAGGATGTAGGTGCTGGGAAGTCTGTCCATCTGAGAGGGGTGGTGAGTGTGCTAAGAGGTCCTGTCATGCACTAAGGGGAATGATGTTTGAACCATATGGAATTACCATTTTTGTACATTAAATAAAGGCCTAATATTGGCACTTTGACATGGTTCAACCAAATCAATAGGAATTAACTTCACAGAAATATCCACAAATAAAAGAGAAAAAGAATACAAGGAGTCCCCAAAATACAAACATCTGTGTACAACTCTCCCTTATCAATGGAGGCTATCACAGGTCATAGGGAAACGTACCTGTTCCAACTTACATACAAATTCAACTTAAGAATAAGCCTGCAGGACCTATCTCATTCATAACCTGGGGACTGCCTGTATCTAGCTTTCAAATCAAGAGAGGGAAAAAGGAGTGGTATTTCATAGATTAAAAAAAGCAAAGGTTCTTAATAAGCTGCTTTGGATCGGCACTCAGGACTCCAAGATTACCTTAAAATAGAAGGACCTCACAAAACTCCTAAGCAACCATAAAACAAATAGTTAAGGAGTGGAAAAAATATCCCACCACCATTTCTTCCGTCTGTCTCTGTCTCTTGCTCTTACTGGGGTTGCTGCCTTGGCACCAGGAACCCAGTGTAGTGGCCCACACTGCACAGTGGAAGTTCCCCTTTTGGCAAAAAGAAAAATATGAACAATGCAGCCTGAGTAAAGTTATATTCCTTGGGGTAAGCTGGGCTCACACTCTGATCTCTAGTGGCCTCCCCACCTCCCCACTCTCTCTGCTCTCCAGGGGAACACCGTACTCCATTAGATCTGCTGTAACACAAAGACCATGGACTGGGTAATTTACCAACAACAGGAATTTGTGGCTCATAGTTCTGGAGGCTGGGAAGTCCAAGATCAAAGTACCAGCAGATTCTCTGCTTTGTAGATGTTGACTTGTTTCTTAAATGGTAGGAAGGGTCAGGGAGTACCCTAGTCACCTTCCAAAGGTCCCTCTTCTCAATCATCTTGGAGGTTAGGATTTCAACATATGCATTGCTGGGGGAAAGAGGTACATATATTCAGAGCATAGGAGAGTAGAAGTTCAAATCTGTGCTAGAGTTTGGGGCATGATCCCAAAGCCCCAGTCAAAGAGACAGATCTTCTGGTGGGAGGAGTCAAAGGACTGTCAACTGTAGGTCTTTGTGCTCTTGGGTGGCTCCATCTCACAGTGGTGCTCTGAGTAGGTGAGGACAGTACTTTGGCTAGTAGGTGGGAGGCTTTCCTCCCCCGTACCCCCCCCAACCAAGAAGGCCACAGTGGGCCTAGGGGCACTGCTGAGACACTTCTCCAGACTTAAAGCTACCCATGAGGCAACAGAATCAAGAGAGAGAGAGAAAGAGAAAGAGAGAGAGGGTCTATTTTAAGAAATTGGCACTGGCTCAAGCAATTGCAGAGGCTGAGAAGTCTAGAATTTGCAGGACAGGCCAGCAGGCTGGAGCCCCAGGGAAGAGTTAATGCTGCAGCTTGAATCTGAAGGCCCTCTGGAGGCAGAATTTCCTCTTCCTTAGGGAACCTTGGTCTTTCTATCTTAAGATCTTCAACTGATGGGATGAGGCCCACCCACATTAAGGAGGACAATGTGCTTTAGAGTCTTACCTAGAAAAAAATACCTTCACAGTGATCTAGGCTGGTATTTGACCAACTATCTGGCTACTGTGGCTGAGCCAAGTTGACACATGAAGTTAACCACCATCCATGATCAAGCTCAGTTCTTCAGGAGAGAGGACAGTCAGGGATACACCTCGTGACTCCAGAGCTGCAGCACGTAGGTGGGCAAGATTCAGGGTTCTGACTCTTACCCTTGGTTCTGTCTCCCTCCCTCCCTCTTCTGAAATAATGAGGAGATGTTCTCCAACCCTGTGGGTATTAGGAAGTAGTTTGGTGTTATAAAAAGTTATCATGGACTGCATGTTTGTGTCATCCCCCCCCATTCATATGTTAAAACACTGATGCTAAATGTGATGATATCAGGAGGTGGGGTTGTTGGGAGGTGATTAGGTCATGAGAGTGAACCCCTCGTAATGGAATTAGTATATTTATGCAAGGGACCCTCCGAGAGCTCTCTTGCCCTTCTGCCATGTGAAGACATGGAGAGAAGGTGGCAGGTGGCTGTCTGCAAGTCAGGAAGAGAGTCCTCATCAGTACCTGACCATGTGTGTACCCTGATCTATGACGTCCAGCCTCCAGAACTGTGAGAAAATAAATGTCTGTTATGTAAGCCACCTAGACTATGATACATGGGTCATTAGGAAAGCTTCGAGATACACAAAAATCAAGAGATGTAAGATCTATGCAGATAGAAACAAATAAAGCCCTCTCAGCAGCACCAATAAGCTGAACAAGTTGAAACTTGCACGGGTGAATCAGAAAGGACACTGTCAACTGTGTTTCTTGGACGTGAAATAATGGACCATAACACAGTCTGTCTCAAAACTTTCATAGTGACCTACATATTTTTGGTATGGCAATTTGAGTTAAGATGGAAGTCCACAACATTTGGAGATGGGAAGAACTGTCTTTGAATCCTGGCTCTATCATTTGATAATCATATGACTTGGACTCTCAAAGAATCAGTTTCTTAAAAATAAGTTGCGAGGTTTTAGGACATATGTGGGCAGTCTCTGGCACATAATAGGCAATCCACTAGAATTTGTTTCCTTCTTATATCTGCAAGGCAGCCAGGAGGGCTTTTAGGGGCCCAGTAGTGGGTACATGAAAGTTATTTGGCTGTATCCAAGGAAGGGTTAACAACATATAGAACTGACTCAGGTGATGTGACTACTGGTATTTTGAAATGAGTAAAATTGCTTGGATACTTTCCTTCTGATGGTATATCCCAATTTCCATGGAAAACATGTAATGCTAATATATGTATGTTAGCTAAAGGAAAGATTTTGAATGCAGATTCCCAGGTTTATGGATAAGCTCTGCCTGTAACTGGCAGTGTGGCCTCGGGTAGGTCATCTCACCTTTTAGGGACACCTATAAAGAGGGTTGGGTAATTGTCTTTAATTTCCTCTCCAGCTGTAAACATTCCTTGATTCTGCATACCAGTGTTTGTGTACTAAGCATGCCTAACTAAGGCTGCCATTTTTTATGTAGTAGTTGTCATCAAGTTGTGCCATAACTTTATGGGCCTATAAAGTTTACAGCTGGAACAATAATCGTTCCTGGGAACAGATGTCTGGCTTTTCCTTTTAGTACTTTTTCTGTGCATGTGTGTATCACTGTTCCCCTTCTCCCCATATATTTATACAACCTGTTACACAACAGTCTAAATTCTATTAGCATAAGGTATGTATTCTGAATTCTTCGGAAATCTCAGCTTATTTTGGAGGTTCTGGATGCTATAACTTCTGGGGGGAGAGTGTCTTGCAGAATAATCTTTTCCCTTCCCCCAAAAAATCCTTTCAGTGCTTCTATGTTGAATTAAAATCATAAATTCAACATTAAGAGGAAAAGAATATTTTTCCCCATTGAGGATACCATCTATCTAATCTCATTTTATACAAGTTTAAGATTCATGAAAACTTCATTGTGAGAACCCTTTTTCTGAAGAAGCCCAAGACTCAGCTTTGCCCAAGAAAAGTTTTACTACCCATCCTGTGCTATCCTTCAAAAACATAATTCCTCAGCCTGCAGAAACAGATCTACAAGGAAATGAGGCATATACATATAATTGGATCCCTTCTTCTTTCCCAAATTCCATTCTCTTTAAAAAAATACTGAACTAGAGTTCATAACGCCTGACTTCTCATTTGTAGCCTGATACTAACTGTCTGGCCTTGAGTACATCATTCAACTCCTCCGTACGTTAGTTTCCTCATATGAAAAGGAGAGCAATGGACTAAATTGGGAATGGTAACTACAAGACATGCACATTACCAGATGCCCAACTCATGCCAAGAGCAGACATCACTAATCAATTACAGCACTCCCAGCACATGGGAAAGCCATTACTAATCCATTTGGCTCAGCACATAAAATGACAACTATTTGTCATCCTTGCATGAAGTGATCTCTAAGTTCTCCTTCAGTTTGAAATATCAGAAAGTGGAAAAAGTCATCAGCAGGACAGACTTGCCTACCTAGAATCAGGAAAATCCTGCCTCAGGGCAGAGGAAAGGGGAAAATGACCTTAAAGTTTCCAAGCATAACTATAATTGTGTAGCAATTGAACTCAGCTAAGTCAACGTTTTAAAAAATCTCTGATCAAAGTTCTCTGCCAGGGACGCTAAAATGGCCATCCCTGATCTCAAGAAACTGAAATTGACCAAAGGAGGCAGAAAGAATGGGGACATGGGGCTGAGATACTGGAAATAATTTCTTGCCCTGTCTAAATACTTTTAAGTAAAAAAAAAAATTGCATGTAGTCTTCTCAACAACCACTTTAGGAGGTATTTTTATTAACCTCATTGTTTGGAAAGAGGAAACTGAGGCTGAGGGAAGTTAAGAAAATTGCCCGAAGTCACACAAGTAGCTATTTTTTTTATTCCTTATAGCATAACTGTGTACATTAATGCAATCATGGGGTACAGTGTGCTGTTTTCATATACATTTTAAAATACGCTCATCAAACTGGTTAACATAACCTTCATGTCATTTTCTTATTGAGTTAAGACATTCATACTCTGCTTTTAGAAAGATTCACTTATATACCCTTCTAAGATAAACCATAGAGGTGACCCCACCAATCACCCTCCCTCCCCCCATCCACCCCCCTTACCGCCCCTCTCCCACCCCCTGCCCATACTCTTAGGCTATAATTAGGTTATGACATTCCTATAAAAACTATGAATTAGTTTCAAAATAGGGCTGTGTACATTGGATATTTTTTCTTCCATTCTTGAGATACTTGGCTAAGAAGAACATTTTCCAATTCCATCCATATAAACATGAAGGAGGTAAAGTCTCCATCTTTCTTTAGGGCTGCATAGTATTCCATGGTGTACATGTACCACAATTTATTGATCCATTCATGGGTTGATGGACATCTGGGCTTCTTCCATGACCTAGCAATTATGAATTGGGCTGCAATAAACATTCTGATACAAATATTTTTGTGGTAAAAGAAACATACTCCTTAGCTGCTTCAAACTGTTAATGACAGCAAGCCAAGATGTGTTTTATGTTCACATTACGAAAGTGTAATTCCTAGAAGCAAGAATAGAATATACCTTCCATATTACTCCTCTCTGCATGTCTGACTAGTCCTGAACTCTACACTGCGGAAGACACCAAAATATCCACCATGTAACCTGGAAACAACTTTACAAATGGTGGTAGTGTGTTCTACTGACAATAACTTTAAGCAGAATGGATTAAAAACAAGACCCAACCATATGCTGCCTGCAAGACTCACTTCATCTTAAAGAACATAGACAGAGTGGAAGGGGAAGAATGGAAGGAGATAGTGCATGCAAATGGAAACCAAAAGAGAGTGGGGAAATGTACCTAGACAAAATAGACTTCAAAAACTAAAAAAAAAAAAGACAAAGAAGATAGCTATATAATAATAAAATTGTCAATTCATAAAGAGGATGTAACAATTGTAAATATATTTGCACCCAACATTGGAACACCTACATATTTAAAGTGAATATTAGTTGATTTGAAGGGAGAGATAGACATAACTAGAGAGATAGATATAAATATTGTAGGAGATGTCAACACCCCACATTCAGGATTGATTGAACAGATCATTTAGACAGAAAAATCAATAAAGAGGTATTGATCTTGAACACCATGTTAGGGCAGGGGGAACCAACATATTTACAGAGTCTTCCATCCAGCTGCAACAGAATTATACATTCTTCTTAAGTGCACACAAAGCATTTTCCAGGATTATATGTCACAGACCACAAAGAAAGGCTTTTTAAAAAAAAAATTCCAATTAATATGAGCACACAAATTTTTAGATTACATTATTCTCACTTCCAGGATAAAGTTCCAGTTGTAAAAGAGCCCCTCACCCAGGGGGCGTGTTATACACCCTCACAATGTGCACATTAGGTGAGATCCTGCCTCACGTCCTCCCTCCTTCTGCCAATCATCCTCCCACCTCACCCCGTCCCTGTACAATATTTGTGTTTTATTGTTCTTATGAGCATGTTTATATGTTAGTTTATATTGTTTCTACATTGGTTTCATATTAGTATTAAGTACACTGGATATTTATTTTTCCATTTTGTGATACTTTACTAAGAAGAAGGTGTTTCAACTTTTTTTGTACCAGAATGTTTATTATGGCATGAAACAAGTCTTAATGAATTTAAGAAGATTTGAATCATCCTGAGCATCGTTTCTGACCACAATGACGTGGAACTAGAAATCAAGACCAGAGGGAATCTTGAAAAATTTATAAATGCTATAGCTGGAAATTAGCATGCTTCTGAACAACCAATGGATCAAAGGAGAAAACAAAAGGAAAAATTGTAAAACACCTTAATGCTAACTAAAATAAAGACAATATACTAAAACTTATGGGGTGCGGCAAAAGCAGTTCTGAGTGGGAAGAGTACAGCAATAAGCATGTGTGTCAAAAAGAAGGAAGATCTCAAATAAATAACTTAACATTACAACTTATGGAATCAGGAGGAAAAAGTAAGCCCAAAGTTAGCAGAAGGAAGGAAGTAACAAAGATGAGAACAGAAATAAATAAAAGACTAGAAAAGCAGTATAAAAGATGAGAATAAAAAGGATGTTTTAAAAAATAATCAATAAATCCTTAGCTAGACCAATGAAGAATAAAAAGGGCAGACGCAAAGTCAGAAACTGAAGAGGCTTCATTACAACTGATATCACAGAAACACACCAGATCATAAGATACTGAGAGGAGCAATCATATACCAACACATTGAATAACCTAGGAAAGAAATAAATGAATTCCTGGATGTTTACAGAGACTCAATCAGGATGAAACGGAAAATCTGACCAGGCTAATTACAAGTAAAGAGACTGATTCAGGAATAAAAAGTCTCTCATCAAAGCCAAGCCCAGGACCTGATTTCTTCACTGCTGATCTCTACCGAATGTTTAAAGAATGAATACCACTCATCCTCAAATTCTCCCCCAAAAATTGAAGAGTGAGGAATACTTTCAAACTCATTTCATGAAGCCAGTATTATCCTGAGACCAAAACCAAACAAGTGCACTACAGTGAAGAAAAACATAGACAATAACCCTGATGGACATGGCTGAGATAATTGTCAAAAAAACCACCAGGAAAGCAGATTCGACAGAACATTAAAAGATCATTCACTATGATCTATCTTAAAGATGAAGTTGGATTTATCTCAGGGAAAGAAGAAACAGTCAACATATATAAATCAATACCCCATATTAACAAAACAAAGAACAAAAATCACATCATCATCTTAGTGTAGAAAAAGGATTTAACAAAATTCAATATCAATTTATATAAAACTCTGAACAGGAACGGACCTCAACTCAATAAAGACTAAACCCTGTCCCCCAGGATTAGCGAAGGTGCCCACTTTGGACACTCCTGCTCAGCTTTAGTGCTGAAATTCTTAGTCAAATGTTGGTAAATAGTGTTGGAAAAGCTGATATGCATATGCGGAAGAATGAAATAGGGTCCTTGTGTCATAAAATATACAGAGACCAACTCAAAGCAGATTACAGACTGAAACATAAGACATGCCGCTGTAAAAATCTCATTAGAATTTATCTGGACAATGATTTCTTGGCTGAGCTTCAAAGGCACAGGCAGCAATGTAAAATTAGACAATGGGGTTGCATCCAGTTGAAGTGCTTTTGCAAAGCAAAGGGAACAATTATGACAGGCAAGAGGCAACCTGCAGATTGGGAGAAAATGTCTGCAAACCATACAACAGATAAGGAATTAATATCCAGAATATATAAGGAATTCAAACAACTCAATAGCAAGAAAACAAATAACCCAATTGAAAAGACAGAAGAAGTACCTAAAGGTTATTTCTCAACAAGAAGACATACAAATGGCTGAGAGATACATGAAAAGATGGTCAGCATCAGTAATCATCAGGGAAAAGCAAATTAAAACCACAGGGAGATGTTTCTTTGCACTGTTAAGCCATCATCAGAAAGACAAATGGGAACAGGTGTTGGTGAGGATCTGGGGAAAAGGCAACCTCGCTTCATTCCTGGTAAGAATGTAAATTAGCACAGCCATTTTGAAAAATGATATAAAGCTTCTTCAAGAAACTAATAATAGAATTATCATTCGAACCAGAAATCTCACTTCTGGGTATGTATCCGAAGGATTTCAAATCAGTATGTTGAAGAAATATCTGCATTCTCATGGGCATTTCAGCATTATTGATAATGGCCATCATGGGAATGCAAGTTAAATGTCCATCATCAGTGGAATGATGGATGAAGAAAATGTGGTGTATATACTCAGTGGGACACCACACAGCCTTATGTAAAAAGTAATTCTGGCATTTGTGACCATATGGATAAACCTTATTACACTTTATTCTAAGTGTAATAAACCAGTTACAGAAAGAGAAATACTATATGATCTCATTTATATTTGGGATCTAAAGAAGTCAGTCTCAAAGAAACAGAGAGCAGAAAGGCGGTTCACAGAGCTGGGAGGAAGGGAAGGGGTGGAAGGGATGGGGTGGGGGTGCCCATCAAAGGGTACCGTTCACTGCAGCTCAATTCATAGTTGCCAAGTCATGGAAGAAGCTCAAGCGTCCGTCCACCATTAATGGATTAACAAATTGTGGTATATGTAGACCATGGAATATTATGCAGCTTTAAAAAAGATGGAGACTTTACCTCTTTTATGTTTACATGGATGAAGCTGGAAAATAGTCTTCTTAGTAAAGTATCTCAAGAATGGAATTTTATACTCACTGACACTTTCATATGAAAGGTAAATCACAGCTATATCTCAGGATGAAGGAGGGAAGGGGAGGGAGATGAGAGGAGAGGGGGAAATTTGATTGAAAGAGGGTAAACGGTGGGACCATTCCTATGGTTCATATTGCAAGGGTGCATGTCAAATCCAGTAAGTATAGAGTATGAATGTCTTAACACAATAATTAAGTAAATGAGGTGAAGGCTATATTAACTAGTTTGATGTAAGCATTCCAAATTGTACATCAAATCAGCACATTGTACCCCATAAAGGCATTAATGTATACATGATCTATGTGTTTAGGACTTAATAATAAAAAAGAAGGATACAGTTTGGATTAGGCTGGGGAAAGGAGAGTTAGTATTCTATTGCTCATCATGGTAACAATGGTTAATAGCAAAGTGTTGTATATTTCAAAATTGCTTTACAAGTAGATTTTGTTTTAAGAGAGAGCTTATTGCTCTGATGTCCAGGCTGGAGTGCAGTGGCTGTGGACAAGCATCATCTTCGTGCAGCTACAGGCCTTAGTTGTAGTGGCTTCTCCTGCCTCAGCCCTGGAGTAACTGGGACTGCAGGTGCAGACCACTGCTCCTACAAAGAACAGATTTTTAATGTTCTCACTACACACACAAAAACGATAACTTGGGGAGGGGGATAGACGTGTTAAGCAGCTAAATTTAATCTTCCCACGATGTAGATGAAAACATCACGTTGTACCCTATATATACACAAAAGCATTATTCGTCATTTAACAATATATTTATCAAAAAGGAAATCTGATATTAGTAATTTTATATGTATATGCAAAATGTATCTGTATGCATCTTTGATTGTCCATCTACCTCTGTGTTTACATGAAGTGTATCTCTCTGTGTATGTAACTATTCTGACAGTCGTCTACTGGTCTCCTCCCTGTTATGACCCTTTATTCATTTTTTTCTTTTGTTATTTTTTCTGAGATAGAGTCTCACTCACTCTGTTGCCCAGGCTGCAGTGCTGTGGCCTCTGCCTGGCTCACAGCAACCTCAAACTCTTTGGCTCAATGAATCCTGCTTCAGCCCTAAGTAGCTAAAACTACTAAGTAGCCCTCACCACAACACCTGACTCATTTTTCTATTTTTTTGAAGACTCATTTTTTGATTTTTTGTTCTCACTCTTGCTCAGACTGGTCTTTTTTCCCTGAGCTCAAGCAAGGGATCCTCCTGCCTAGGCCTTACAGAGTCCTAGGATTACAGGTGTGAGCCACCACATCTGGCCTGCTGCCCTCTCTATTCTCATCTCTCTCTCTCTCTCTCTCTCTCTCTCTATATATATATATATATATATACACACACACACAGACATAATTATAGTTCCTATTGGTGGAAATGAGATATATCTTATGAAACAAAAATTCTGGAGATGGTGACTGGAAGTAAAATAAGTTGGCAAGGCAACTGTGTTAAAGAGATTGCCATTTATTCTGTGAGAGAGGGAAGAGTTTGGTAACATGAGAGCCTTAAGATTTTAGACTCAGCGCCTGTGGCTCAAGCGGTTAAGGCACCAGCCATATACACCTGAGCTGGTGGGTTTGAATCTAGCCCGGACCTGCCAAACAACAATGACAGCTGCGACCAAAAAATAGCCAGGCATTGTGGTGGGCGCCTGTGGTCCCAGCTACTTGGGAGGTGGAGACAGGAGATTAGCTTGAGCCCAGGAGCTGGAGGTTGCTGTGAGCTGTGATGCCATAGCACTCTACCCAGGGTGACAGCTTGAGGCTCTGTCTCAAAAAAAAAAAAAAAAAGATTTTAGGGGATGGAGCTTCCATAGGCCATAAAGGGTGCTGAGATCTGGGATTCATCAAGGTTGGGGCCTGGGTTGGCCCGCCCAGAGGAAGGAGTCTTGGGGCCTTAGCTTATTCAATGGATTCTGCCCTGTCATCCAACAGCCCAGGCAAAAACACATCTTCATGCTCCCAGGAGGCCCTGGCTACTGAGTGTGCCCACTCTCCTCAAAAACAATTAAGGATACAACTGGGAGCTGGTGGGGGTCTGACTGTCAGCTCATAGGATTTGGAGTCCAGGCTGAAGCTTGGGGGCATCTTCACTCCAGGGGAAGGGCTCTGGAGATCTAACAGGATGATCACATTGCTCTCCCACATCCAGTGTTTTAGAACTGGAGACCAGAAGTCTTCAAGACCACGTTGCAGAGCCAGCAGGCTGCTTCCAGTATGGGTAGTCTTCGTCCTTGGGCACTACCTGGTGACCACTTTCAGAAGGGGGAAGGAACCACAGGTGCAAAAAGTGGTCTTTTTACCCCTGGAGTCAAAATCATGGCTTAGCTTCCAGCCAGCAATGGTTATTTATTTTTTAGTAAAATTCTCTGCAATTAGTATCTGTCCCCTACTAAGGTCTTTGCACCGTCAATGGAGTCTTTCCACCCAAGGAAGTCATTGTCCTGGCCAACTGGTCTTTGATGAACTGTAGCTAAAACCCAAGTATGGAGGGCAAATTATTAGCTGAGAAGGATCCTAAGGTTACACAGACATTACTTTCACTTAAATTCATATTATTCCCTTTACTTCAAGTAGGCAACTCTTCTGCTTTTCAATTAGTCACAAAGACACAGAACTATACACTTGTACAAGTAACATTTTGACCTGCTATGGTGCATTTATTTCCAGGGTGCAGTAGTTCAAATGAGTTTCATTTCTTTTGAAACTCATGTTGAAATTTTACTGCCATTGAGGCAGTATTGGGAGGTGGGGTCTAGTGGGAGATATCTAGGTCATAGAGGTAGGATGTCTCATGAACAGATTAAAGATTAATGCTATCTTGTGGGAGGGAGTTCTCACTCTTGTAGACTGGATCAGTTACTATAAGGGTAGGTTGCTGTAAAGCCAGGCTGCTGGTGGTGTTTGGTCACTCTTTGCATATGCCCACTCCCCTTTCTGATGCTCTACCATGTTCTGACTCAGCCATGGCCTTAACCAGAAGCCTGTCGGATTCTGGAGTCATGCTCTTGGACTTCCCCGACACCAGAATCATAAGCCCCCCCAAAATCCTTTTCTTTATGAATCACCCTGCCTCACGTATTCTACTGTAGTAAATCTGAATAACTAAGACGCAGAGGTAATCCGTCCCATCCCTACTTCAATCTCGCTAGTTTTTCTTGTCCTCACTGTAGCACATGGAACTTGAAGATCTCAGGTGTCTTTGGCAAAAGCACACACATGTTATTTATTTTTAATTTCCTGAAACCCTATAACTAACTGGAATGATTTACTGGTAGCAGGTTTTTTTTTAAAATTATAGTTGTGTACATTAATTCAATCATGGGGTACAATGTGCTGGTTTTATATACAATTTGAAATATTTTCATCAAACTGGTTAACACAGCCTTCACAGCATTTTCTTAGTTATTGTGTTAAGACATTTATATTTTACACGTAGTAAATTTCACACGTACCCTTGTAAGATGCACTGTAGGTGTGGTCCCGCCAATTAGAGTAACTGGTAGCAGTTTTTATTTAATCATTGCTTAAAACACAGATGTGACATCCATAAGCTAATTAGGAACTTGCTTTTTTAAAAATTTTTTTAAACAAAACAGGTCTTCAAGTTTCTTTTTTTTCATCACTTTTGAAGAGGAAAATTTCTACCTTTCAATGAAACAGGTCTCCACTATATTTCCCATGCTCTATTCATCCCCCATACCTCATCTCGTTAAGCAACACAATCCTCATCTGAGCTCCTGCATTTCTGGGCTTACCCTGAGCATAGCATTCAGGAACAGGTAGGCCCAATCACTTACAACCTGTTTTCCTTTCCTTCACAAAATAAAATGAGTATCTCATTTTCTGCCTTGTGAGTTGTGTCAGCTGATCCAGTTTTGCAATGTTTTGTGGTTGCATTAGATATGTTGCCCTCTATCTCAGATGCAAGGCCATTTGGTGTCATCCATGATTTGATCCTGAGAATAATTCACCAATGTAATTTTTCCTATAATGTCCTTGACATAAACCAATTGATCTGATGGTGAAGTGAAAAATGTTCCAGGAGGAAAGCTGTGAAGTACACGTGTGAGAAGAGGTGCTTTGCTCCTTCTTCCCTTGTCTTTTTATTGTTTTCTTTTCCAATTTTTTTTCAAGACAGAAACTCATTCTGTTGCCCAAGCTAGAGTGCTGTAGAGTAATCATAGCTCACAGCAACCTTAAACTCCTGGGTTCAGGTAATCCTCCTGCCTCAGGCTCCCAAGTGGGCATCAACACAACACCTAGCTAGTTTTTTTTCTATTTTTAGTAGAGAAAGGTTCTTAGCTGGTCTTGAAATTCTGAGCTCAAGCAATCTTCCTGCCTCAGCCTTCCATCTCTGTCTTTACAATAATGTGGTCATCCATAATAATGAGAAATAAGAGTATCTGAACATAACAGAGATGAAAATGTTTGGCTATGTCAAAACTAGGAGCGTGAAATCAAGTCGTGTTTGGAAAAGTAGTATGAGAGACACAAAACTACCTACGTAACACTTACACGTCCCCTTAAAATTCAGCCTTTAATGGATTTATCTGAGTCCTTTGCAGCCATAAATGTTTAATTGAGGGCTAACTTGGGAAGTTATTTAAGAAATGGGTCATACTGGGTCTTGATAAGTTCTGTGCTTCTCAGAGCTGCCCAGGTATGCAGCCGTCTCTCACAGGAATCCCGTGACTCTTCCCATTGTGGATTTGACCAGCATGTCAGTGACTGTGTCCTATGAAGGAGGATTGTTGTGGGCTCAAATCAAAGCCCTTGCCCAGAAGTAACTATCAAAAAACAACTGGCCAAAGACATTGACATTCCAGAGTCTAGAACATAGATTTCATTTCAAAACCAGAGAAAGCATTGCATCAGAAGAGTTGACAGGGGTCTGGGTGCTCTTCAGGAGAAAAGCAACTCCAGCAACAGGAACAGCTCTAGCCTTGGACTCAAGAACACTTACCCACAAAAGCCAGGGCAAAGCAAATATCCATCAGTAGGTCACAAACCAATATCCTTGTTCAAGCCTTTAAGATTAATCGATTGTCTAGGATTGCTACCAGGGAAGAGCTGGCTAAACCAACGGGTATTTCACAATCCAGAATTCAGATAAAATTTTTGAGAATAAGAGCTCAGCCCCCTACAGAGAGCCAAGTAGACCCGTGAATCCCTTGGCAGAAGACCTAATTCATAGACCTCACCTGACCACTCAAATGAAACAAAGCAAGCTCTGCGTGGCCTGAGCAGCTCTCATCACTTTCTTCATTCTGATGCCCACACCAAGGAAAATGCCAGGGTGACAAGGACAGTGAGCATGTTGGCCTGGATATACTGCCCTTTAAGGACCCTACTCTGCTGAAACTTGATAATCCTTAGCAACAGGATCTGGGGTCCTGGGTCGGCAAGACATCCCCTATCTTATGCAGTCATGGTGGAGGAAACCCAGGGTGTGAGGGTCATATGGGAACCTCGCATGGACACTTCAGCTTGCACACGTTGAGATGTACTTGTGGCAGGAGCAGGTGCTACGTCATCTGCTTTATCAGTCATCCCAGCGCTCTGCAGAAACATCAGACATTTTGGATTAATACCTGTCAACCAGAGTTTCGGGAAAAACCACGACCTTTTCTGAGTCTGGAGCCATAGAAGGAGTATCTTTCAACACCCAAACCAGCCCTCAGAGAGGAAGAATTTCGGGCTCTGCTCAAAATGCTATAAAAGCATCAGCTTCAGGAGGAGGAAGGTGTCACTCTCGCCACCCCCATTTCAGCCTCTTTTCCTTGGACACAGAATCAGGGTGATACAAAGGAGGATGAATGATGAGTACATTGTGTTTTGGGGCAAGGCAAATATAAGAAGCACAAATCACTTGGAAACCCAAAGGCAGTTGTTTTGACTGGGTCCTGTGGGCAGCACTCACCTCTGTCCTGCTTAGTTTTAGGCATGTCCTGGACTAAGTGATTGTTTCAAAGCTCTGCATCAGGACACCATGAGCACCAGGCTGTGGACATCTCTGCGTCCTGATGGACCAAAGCATTCTCATGACAGACATGATCTGTGATCGTCATGTGCTGAGAAGACGTATAAACTGGAACTGAACCAAGGTAAGAAGAATAGAACGAAGAGAGACACATCTGCACATTCTCCTCTTCTGGAAAGCTCCCACGTCCACCCGAAGGCAGAGTGATGGGTAGAGAATGAGAGAATGCTGCGTTTCCCTGCTGTGTGACTTCATGACAAGAAGGTTTTAATTCTAGCTCTGACAGTGTGAAAGGGGAGCTGGAAGTTACGTCACTGTCCATCTATCAGTAACTGACAACACAAGCTTACGTCCATAATATGCTGAATAGTTCTCATGTCTGATGCTCCCTTGGAACATTGACACATAGAGAATATGACAGGGAAAGTTAGACAAGCAACTCTGTCTGTGAAGTCATTAAACAAAAGGCATGAGTGTTAATTTCCCCACATTGTTAGCATTTTTGTATAGGTTTACGTGCACATGTGCCCACAGCCCTGCTCTTTATGCTGTAAATACATGTTGATTTTTAAAAAAATGCTAGCTGCCATAGTAGATACAACTGCTAGTTTCGATTTACTATTCTAAGAAGTTTGTCTTTCTCTTCCATCTTCCTTCAACAGGTGTCCTAGACAGGCAGGTAGCTCTTCCCCAGCAGTGATGTAGAAACCCGGCCTTCTCCATTCACGTGGCTTTACCATATGTAACACATGGCTTGCAAGATGGTCCTTGGGGTCGTCCCCCTCTCAGGCAGTCAGAGGAGAAACAGAGCATGAAGAATCACTTCTGAAGATGCCCATGAATGTGGCTCCCTCCTGCATTTCAAAGGAAAGGCAAGGAAGTCAGGTGCTCAGAAGAAAGCTGAGGGGAGTTTGGTAAAGGATCAACTTGTCTCTGCCCAGATCAGATTCTTAGACAAAAATTCAGCAAGTTCTAAAAGGGACATTGAAGATAAGGTCCCATGATAAGAAAACAACATCTGTAGGAAATAAGAACTTTGTGGGATCTAGAAAGACCAGCATGACTTTGACAACCCAAAAAGAGACATCTTAGCAGGACTGGAAGCATATTAGGCAAAATGTTTTCACCATTCCTTAATGTAGATTAAGAGGATTGGCATAATACTTGAACTGCACGTGGAGCTTTTCAAAAAATAAGATTTCATATAATTATACTAAATAATATGCATACAATTCTCATTCCATAGTGGTGATTGTCATCCTCAACTAAGTATTTTGTTGTATTCATAGGGCTCAGGTTAAACACCTTTTTAGTTGTATGGGTATTCTCTTAGGTTGATGTCTATACAGGTGGGACTAGCTAGATAATTCCATTTATGACTATGGTATCAAGAATGAAAAGATCTGGCTCGACGCTTATGGCTCAATCGGCTAAGGCGCCAGCCACGTACACCTAAGGTGGTGGGTTCGAATCCCCAGCCCGGGGCCCACCAAACAACAATGATGGCTGCAACCAAAAAAATGGCCGGGCGTTGTGGCGGGCGCCTGTGGTCCCAGCTACTTGGGAGGTGGAGGCAGGAGACTCAAAAAATTAAAAAATAATAAAAAAAAAAAAAAAAAAAAAAGAAAGTTGAGTTTTGTTCAAAAATTTCTGAGTTTAGTTGGCGGTAAAGCATTGCACTGTTCATTGTGGAGGAGGGGTCTGAGAATATTCTAGAGAGCTGGTTTAGTTATGGTAAATTTCTTTAACATGTCTATGTCATTAAAGTATTTGATTTCTCCATCACAAATGAAACTCAGTTTAGGTGGATACAGGATTCTGGGCTGGAAGTTGTTTTGTTTTAGGAAATTGAGGGTCGATGGCCATCTTCTTCTGGCTTAAAACGTTTCAGCTGAGAAATCTGCAGTCATTCTGCTATTTCTCCTTTTGTAGATGATGCTTTTCTTACTTCTGGATGCTTGCAGAATTTTCTCCTTCATCTTAACTTTGGCAAAGTTAATCACAATATGTGAGGAGATGCTTTATTTGGATTGAGTCTTGCTAGGGTTCTGAAACTGTCTGCTATCTGGAGTTCTGTATCTCTTGCAATGCTTGGGAAATTCTCCTCCAAAATTTCTTAGAGTACAGCATCTGTACCTTTAGGACAATCCTCTTCTTTAGGAATTCCTATAAGACAAATGTGTGATTTTTTGGAGTGATCCCACAACTCTCTCAGGGAATGATCAGTTTTTGCTCTCCATTTGTCTGCCTCTTTCATGTTTGGGAATGTTTAAAAGCTTTGTCTTCAGTTTCAGAGATCCTTTCTTCTACCTGGTCAACTCTATTACTGAGAGATTTTTACTATATTTTGGAGCTCCTCAACTAACTTTTTTGTTTCCTTGAGCTCTGTTATCTCTTTTCTCATTATGTCCATAACTTTGGTGACTTGGGCTTTGAATTCATTAATTTATGAGACAACTTTAGAACTACTCTTTGGAATTCAGTTTTTATCTTTTCTTCCATTCTATTTATCTTATTTGCAATCCATATTCTGAATTTGATTTCTGATATTGCTGCCATTTGTCTATGCATGGCATTTTCAGTTGTATCTCCTTTCTCATTTCTTGGGGGGGGGGGGTTGATCTACTCTGGTTATTCATGTTGCCAGAGTTCTTCTGTTGGGTCTGCCCCATGTTTATTTCTACTGTTTGGTTATTAGAACTGGTAGGGTGATATTGAATTGGGGTTCCCAGGTAGTAGAGATAGCCCCTCACCAAAGTGCTAAGCTTTGTAATTGTGGCTTATCTCCTACAACCTTACAAAGGCCCCTTTCAGAGTTTTGGCCAGAGACTCTGAGGATCTACTTGGTGAGATAGTGCAAGCTAGCTCTGTTTTGATGTCAGCCAACCTCTACCCTATCCTAAGAAACCACAGTATTAGGTTTAAATCTTGACTGTGAAGAGATACAAACAGCTGTGGCACCCAGCCCCCACCCTTTAGTTCTTTTCACTACAGAACTTCAAAGGTCAA